>JASDQU010310185.1:88859-99028 GCA_032191745.1 Picea mariana
GTAAGAGAAGGGGTCAGCTCGAACAGGGTAGGGTCCCACGTAGCCAATAAGCCTCCAGAAGTGCCCACATAACTTACATAGAAAACCGCCCACGTCAGTCTGAAAGAAAATAAAAAAATCCCTTTCTTTCTGAGCTGATACTAAAGTTTCTTGGAAGAAAATTATCTCTGGGTGATTACGTGCCAAACAACGTCGAATGGAAGAAGCTTTGAGGGTGCCTCCGATCCCTCGAATGTTTATAGAGAGAAGCAGCATTACTTTTCCCTCGCCAGGGCTTTCACTGCTCTAAGTGTCCCATTATCACTAGACGACGGTGTAGACTCAATGATCTTCACCAAATTCTGTAACTGGTTTTTTCTGGCACTTCTCGTTTTAATGGGGGAGATCTCAACTCCTAATCCCCTCGACCATGCAAATTCTCTCCCCTGGCTTGCCTGAAAGTTCTTGGTACTAGAAGTCCCAGATGACTCCCCACTATCGATGCACGTCCTCCCAAAGAAGGTGGGCAAAATGATAGCCTTTTCCTTAAAATTAACACCAGGGATCAAAGACTCTAATACGATATTTAGTGTCTCCTCTGTTTCCTCTGATTCTTTAGTGCCCGCCCCCAAAAGAATAGGACTATTGGGTGCCACCACCACCCTCTATTCATCCCTTTGATCTTCAGATAGAAAGGAGCCACCAATAGGTGCAATGTCTGGAGCTATCAGACTTTTTACCTTAGTGTGATCTACCACTGTGAATACCATTTATGTAGGTAAATGCTTCGAGTAGGTCGAAACGTCCCTTTCTTGTACTAGAATAGAGGGTCCGGGTATTACAGTAAAGGGCAGAGAGGCTTGATGAGATGCAACATGATGGTCGAGTTCACTTGCTACGGAAAGGTGAGATGGAGGAGTAGCATGCCAGTCACCCGGGTGAAGCTCAACTTCAGACACTCCTTCAAAAGGCCCTTCCAAGCCAATAGGCTGCTTCGCTTTTGAGTCAGTGGTAAAATGATTATTAACAGTAGAGAAAGGGGGAGGAATAATATTGTTCACAGTAGGCGTAGCATCTGCAGAGATAGAGGGACGATCCCCTACCATACCAGTGTAAAGAGACTCCAGGCCAGAACAGTGATAGGTTTGTACCCCCTCAACAATCTCTTTTGGAGCAGTAGTGGAGCAATACAACCAATTTGAGCAGTCGACTGCTTCCTTTTCCCACTCAGTTAGTGAGGAAAAGAGAGAGGGACAATGTAGCATTATCTTACCAGAAAGAGAGTTAGATGGGGCCAATGATGGGTCTGTTACTGCATTTGTATGGTGTGGTGGGACTGATGAAAAATATTCAACCATATAGTCCGGCGGGTCTTCCTAGATCATAGCTTCTTCAGAGTTCTCCTCAAAAACTTTACCAAGGCATTCCCTTCGAAGATGGCTAGTACAATGACACCAGCTACATCTGAAAGGTATGCCCTGATAATCTAGGCGTTGCTTAGTATGCCTTCCTCTCCACTCTATGTTCATCATTTCAGTCAAACCTTCATGAATATCGATCTCCACCAAGATCCTAGCCACCTTTCTTGACGGGGAACCCAAAGACTCAGTATCTAAAGAGATGAAGCGCCCCAAGGAGTTTCCAACTGCCATCAGGGCTCCCTTATTCCAAAAATGAAGAGGAAGTGCAGGCAATAATACCCACAAATGCCTAAGTTGGAAGTATTCAGTGTCAGAAGCAAAAGCCACCCTCCACCTTTTCAACATTAGAGTACTTCGTCCTAAAACCCAAAAACTCTTCAGTTACACAGACGCATCCTCCGGAGTTACTGTTCAGTGACACAGACGCCACCCTCCACAGACGCATCCTCCGGAGTTCTGGGGTTGGTTGATCCACAACGATTACTTAAAAAAAATTCACCATTATCTAATTACGTGCATCTAAGAAAGGTAGAAGGTGGGAGTTGGCATTATAAACTCATGGAGGAGGTACCTTTTGATATACCCTTTTCATTGAGGGGTTTTATTAAAAATAAGAATGGCGTAAGTTTGAGTTTATTTTATTTTAGGATTTTTAGTATAATATGTTTTTTTATATTTTATTAATAAAAATTGATTTCATTATTTTTAGGAAGTGTGTAAGTTATTTTTTTCTTTATAAAATGTAGAATGCATTAGTTTAGTTTTGAATTAGTTTAATATTTAAAATAATTTGTTGAAACTTTTTGATGTGTATTTGTTGGTTTTAGTAATTCTCTATAGTCTATAAGAAAAGAGAGATTAAGAAATTATTTACCAGAAACTCACATCCATATTGTATTAAAGAGATTATTGGCAATATTGAAAAATTGTGTAAGTTGTATTTGAATTGAAAAGTCAATCCACATTCTTTCCATAAGATCTATTGTGTTTTTTTTGGTAATTGTATGTCATATTTGAGAAGCCCACAACATCAATTTTAGAGTTCAGTATATCCATGTATTAATGTGAATCTTTTATGGCAGCAAATGGTGTTTGTGTTTTTTGGTAGTTGTATGTCATATTTGAGAAGCCCACAACATCAATTTTAGAGTTCACTATATGTGGACCTTTTATGGCAGCAAATGGTGTTTTATTCCCTAGTCAAGAATAATTGGGTGGATAGTATTGTTTGTGTTCTTTTTGTTGAAGAAATTTAACACATTTTAATGTATAGAGTTTCAAATGAATTTGTGTTAGGTTTATTAAATTTTTGTTCATGATTTTTTGTTTGAAAATTTTCAACATTTTTATAACTTTAAAAATAGTGTAGAATGATAATCTATAGTGAATTTTAAATTAAATTTTCATTTTTTTCTAGGTAATAGTTTTATAATCAAGAATGGTAATGGCAATGATTACCTTGACATTTGTAGTTACAACTTCCTATGATGCAATCCCAATGTTCACCCTTCACAAATATGCAATTAAGGAACTTTTGTAGATGTTATGTCCTTTGAATCTGATACAAACTAGCTTAGATATATTCAAAATATATTGAGAAGGAGAAATGGAGTAGAATGGTTTCCTTGCGATAGGGTGTTAATGTTTGATTACCTTGTTCTTGTAATAATCCCCAACTTTGATGTAGAACGGGGTTGCAAAGCTATGTTTCACATATATGGACAAAATCCCTTCAGACTTGATGAAAGGACATTTGAACTATTGTTTTCCATGTGAAAGAAGAAAAAAATGTGTGGTATTATAGACATGTATTGGTAATTCAATTCCGATAGTAATTTTCATTTTGAGTTCACATTTTATGTGTTTCTTGTCAAAGTTGAAGAATGGTGAGTGTCATTCTAGGTGCAATTCTACCATTTGGGGAATAGATTTGCTACTAGGTGACATTTTTTTTTTGTAACAATGGCTAGATGCAGTGGCTTCTTGAGGTAAAAACTGCAATGTAACCATGTTTTTTGTATCTACATGATTACAAAGTTTTATTTGTAAGCAGAATGTGATGTCATTAAAAATGACATTCACTTTCATGTGCAAGGCCACGATGTTGTATAGGATGACATTGACACTTTCTATAATGCTAAAGATCCATTTCCAAAGGACTTTGGAGAAGAGGTGGGAATTCAACCTTCCATTTTCCAAAAAAAAAAAAGAATCACTAAGAACATTTAATGCATATGCCATGTGTAGTTTATAGCATGGAAATCATGGAAAATAGATTTGGTCTTTATTGCTATAAATTACAACCTATTAGATGGGGGCATATTGCCATTTTTTCTTATCATTGATGAATTTTGGCAATTTGTTGGTAGTAATCAAAACCATGAAGATGTTTTAGACAAAAATGTTATCATTATGCATTAAACTTTCAAAGAGTATTTATTTTAAGAAAATTAGAGAGCTAATAATGGTTTATTGAGACAATATCAAATACATCTATCAAAAACCAATCCCTTGTAATGTCCCCTTCCAATTGATCGTGACGAAGGATGACTCAATAACCTATACGACTCATGTAGGCTATAGTCAATAAGGAAAAAAGTGAGTCAAAGAGGTGTATTTGGCGTCACTAGGTTAAAAGAATGACAAATCCTAAAGTGACATTAAATAAAATAAATAATTATAGGGAAAATAAAGTGAGGGTTTGATTTAGTCAAAAAAGGGAAAGATCTAGAAGGCCCGGATGAAGGATAAATAGAGGGGTAACCCTTCTCTTTGGCATGATGATTTGATCTCTCATTTTGGAGTGCTCTTGGAGACATTGTTTTGTTAAGGTTTAGCAAAACCCTTCCACTACTATAGTCCAGTATCGGTGGTGCAATACCCACCTTAGCTGAACAAGAGAGGGAGTCCATCTAGGACTACCATTAGAGCTTCACTTGAGAGCTTGTATTCAATTGAAGAGATAATGAGGTACGTAGGAGAGTTACGAAACTTTCTGGACGAGGTTGAGCTCAAATATTTGCAGGTTTCTGGAGGGCTTTAGAGAAATTAGGGTTTAGGGCATCCTCGCGGGTTGAGCACGGGGCGTTCCGCTAAATGTCTAGTAGTCGTCCCACGAGGACCTCTGTGATCAGGGTTGTAGTAGGTTGTGTGGATTATGTTCGTAGGGATACAGAAGGGTCGCTAGCAGAGAAGACACTACTGGAGAAGAGCGTCACAGGGAGCATAAGAGATTGGCATCATTCCAAGTTTTCTTGTATTGTTTATGTTCGCATATTTGTGCAGCTTTCCTGCAACCATTAGACTTGTGTGTTCAACGTTGTTTTGCACCTTTTATTACATCCATTAGATATCATTGTATTGTTGTAATTGGGGTTTCCATTCATAATAAGATGCCATGGTTATCTGCTCTATTTTATGTGTAATGGATGCATGCAATGTGTTGGACAATATTCCCATATGAGCAAATTGTTTGTAAGGGGTTAACAACATTATTAATACCAAGTGTTTGATATATTTACACAAGGAGAAGTAACAATTTTTTGATAGAAAATATAATATACCCACATAACCTAGTTGGGGACATTACAGTGATATCAGAGATGGTCATATTTTCAGCCTGTGATTTCTTGAGGCATTGATGCCAAGGAAAAATAAAGGACAAGGTAAACAACCCACCCCGGGATCAGAGTCAGAAGAGGCTGAAGTAGAGGGACTTATGGGGGATCATCCTAAATATAGGACCATACAATTGGGACATTGGGATAATAACATTGGGACATTCCAACATCACATCATATGAGGAATTCACCCAGAGGATGATGGATAGGTTTGCTAGGAAGGACCCTGATATCCACTTGAGAGAGTTGGCACAAATGAGGCATACATGCACACTAGAGGCTTATGCCATAGAGTTCCAGTGGATGGCAATCATGGTGATTGATGTTTTTGAGAAGAGACTAGTGATGTTGCTCACAGAGAGCTTGGATAAGCCCTTAAGAGGTTGGGTGAATGCCTTCGGGACAAACACACTACAAGAAGTTGTCATGAAGACCCAGTATGTAGCAGACACAATTCCCAAGAGGACATCAGAAAAAACATTTATTCCATGGAAGGCTCAGGTGACTAAGCCTCCCTAGAACACATGGATAGGGAAGGATAGATTGGATGAGGAAACTCTAAGATAAATAAGCTTTGCTATAGTTGCAAGGAATCATGGGAATTGGGTCATCGATGTATGGGAAAAGGTAAAGTCCATTATATTGAGGTAGTTTCCGACAAGGAGGATGACAGTGATGATGAGGGCATTGGATAGGACAATGGTGAGCCATCACACCTCAAGGCTACAAAGCAGGTGTCATTGCAGAATAGCACCAATAGGATGACAATTGCCACTCTTTCAGGAGTTCCCAAATATTACACATTCAGGGTCAGAGGCATTTTGCAGGGACAAAGGGTTACGCCACTAATTTATGGCGGGGCCACCCACAACTTCGTTGATGTCGCATTGGTCACCAAGAGACAAATTCCAATAGAAGACTTCGAGGGATTCAATGTGGTTGTAGCATATGGGTACAAAATGACATGTACTTAGAGGATCAGGGGATTGGATGTAGCATTGGGAAACTATACATTGACCGATGAATTCTATGTTGTGGATTTAGCAGATACTCATGTGGTGTTAGGAGTTCAATGGTTGTACTCAATGGGAGATATTCGCATGAATTATAAGGACATAAGGATGGAGTTCCGGGACAAGGGTGGACAAGAAGTCATCCTAAGAGGTATGTCGATAGGTTCTCCCATGATCATGTCTAACCAATGCATCGAGGATCTTTTTAGACATGGGGATGTGGCTTGCACAATAAATTACTTGATCACCATGGAGAAGTCATCACAAGATCGCCAACATTAGCCTGTGGATATCCAGGCCTTGCTTGGAAAGAATGAAAGAGTTTTTGAACCATTTCCAGCAGGGAGACCACCTGACAGAGGATTTGAGCATGTCATTGAGCTAGAAGAAGGGTTGAAACCCGTGATCACCACACCCTACAGGCATACGAAGAGGTTCAAGGATGAAATAGAGAAGGCCATAAAGGAATTGTTGGAGATTGGACATATCAAGCCTAGTTCTAGTCCTTTCGCTTCGTCGGTCGTACTGGTGAAGAATAAGGATGGCACTATGAGGATGTGCATAGACTACAGGGCACTAAACAAGAACACCATAAAAAATAGGTACCCAATACCCAGGATTGATGAGCTAATAAATGAGTTGCATGGGGAAGTGTACTTCTCAAAGGTTGATCTACGATCAAGATACTACCAGATTCGGTTCAGAGAGAAGGATATCCATAAAACAACATTCAGGTGTCACTATGGACACTATGAGTTTCTAGTCATTCCCTTCGGGTTGACTAATGCACTAACTACCTTTTAGTCATGCATGAACCATATCTTCAACAAACAATTGATGAAATTTGTATTGGTGTTCTTTGACGATATTCTGATCTACAACAGGACATGGGAAGAACATTTGAATCACATGGACGATATTCTCACCATTATGGAGGAGCAGTCGCTTTTTTCCAAGGAGGCAAAGTGCGAGTTTGGATTGACAAAGATCCTCTATCTGGGGCATGTGACTGGTTTTGAGGGAGTAAAGGTGCATCATGAGAAGATCCAAACAATATTATATTGGTCCACCCCCAGATCACTCACAGATCTGCTACATTCTTCAGGATATGTAGTTATTACATGCGCTTTGTGAAAGGATTTTCACAATTGGCTGCGCCATTGACAGACCTCACCAAGAAAGGGGAATTTTTTTGGTTGGAGGACGCATAGGTAGAATTTGACAAAATGAAGAGGGTGATGAGAACTTTCCCAGTATTAGCACCCCCATATTTCACGCATCCTTTTTCCTAGAGTGTGGCGCATTCAGTGAGGGTATAGGAGTAGTATTGATGCAAAACCAACACCTGATAGCTTTCGAGAGTAGAAATATAAGACAGCTAGAGAAGCCCTATCTGATATAAGATAAGGAGATGTTGGCCATCATGCATGCATTGGCCAAGTTCAAATAGTACCTAGTAGGAGGAAGCTTTGTGGTTAGGACTAACCACAACAACTTGAGATATTTCTCGAAGCAACGAGATCTGAACGAGAGGTAAAAAAAAATGGGTGAGCAAGGTGTAGGCATATGATTTTGACATCAAGTATTTAAAGGGGAAGAAGAACATAGTTGTTGACACTTTATCCAGGAGACCTACAATCTTCTCCATGACAAAGATCTCAATAGACTGGAATTCCATTCTTTTGGTGGAATACTCCAAGAACACCTTTGTTTGTGAGCCAATGGATGACAATATTCAGGATGATAGGTATAGGGTAGTGGATGACATCATCTACTACAAAGAATCTATCTTTTCCCTAAGTCAAAACTCAAGGATAATATTTTGAGGGTAGTACACGACGCCCCACTAGCAGGGCACTAGGGGTATCTGAAGACCTATAGGCAAGTGAGGGAGAGATTCTCCTCGAAGGGTCTCAAGGAGGATGTACTTCGTCATGTGAGGGAGTGCATGGCTTGCCAACAAAACAAGTCATAGTTTACACATCTTGCGGGACTGCTTCAACCATTGTCGATTCCAGAGCAGAAGTGGGATAACGTTTCCATGGACTTCATCATGGGATTTCCAAAGGTGCAGGGCATGGATTGTATCTACGTGGTAGTGGACATGTTGACTAAATATGCAAATTTATTTTCCATTCCTTCATAGTACAGTGCATCTCAAGTAGCAGATCTATTCTTTAGGGAGGTATTCAGACTCCACGGTCTTCCGAGGAACATATTCAATGATCAAGATAGAAGGTTTCTCAACGCGTTTTGGTAGGAATTGTTCAGGTTATCTAGGACAAAGTTGACACCTAGCACTAGCTACCACCCCCAGACAGATGGGCAGACCGAGATAGTAAACAAAAGGATCGATGGGTACCCGAGGAACTATGTGTCTGGGCAGCAACGGGCATGGATAAAGTGGTTGCGTCTCAGGGAGCATTGTTAGAATACCACTCATCACATGTCCATCGGGATGATCCCATTTAGGGAATTTTAAGGCTATGATGATCCATATTTTGTGGATTTGGTGTTTAGGGAGAGCAAAGCTCCCAAGGCCAAAGATTGGTTGCAGGAAAGCTAGGACATCTTGAGATTCATGAAGGAGAATTTGCATGTCGCTCAGAATCAATAGAAGATGTATGCAGATAGACACAGGGTAGAACACAACTTTGAAGTTGGGGACCTAGTCTTTCTCAAGTTGTATCCTTACAGACAGTCGTCGCTAAAGAAGAGCGATGCATAGAAGCTAAAGCCTCGCTTTTATGGACCCTACAGAGTGATCAAGAGAGTCGGGGAGGTAGCATATGAGCTGGAACTACTAGAGGGTAGCAGGATCCACAACACCTTCCATGTATCTTGCCTCAAGAATGAATTGGGACATCAGGTCACCGCTTCGAAAAATCTTCCTCCATTAGATGAGGAAGGGCGGTTGGTTCTAGCTCCCAAGAGGATTGTTGATGCCAGGGAATGAAGGATGAGGAGCATATTCATTCGAGAGTACTTGGTTGTATGAAGAGGATTGCCCGCAAAAGATGTTACTTAGGAGGGAGAGAAGATCTTACAACACCCTGATCTGGAGTTGCTTGAGGACAAGAAATCTTGGGAAGAGAGGAATGTAATGTCCCCTTCCAATTGATCATGATGGAGGATGACTCAATAGCCTATACAAATCCCATATGCTATAGTCAACAAGGAAAAAGAGAGTCAAGTAGGTTTATTTGGTGTCACTAGGCTAAAATAATGACAAATCCTAAAGTGATATTAAATAAATTAAATAATTGTAGGGAAAATAAAGTGAGGGTTTTATTTTGTCAAAAAAGGAAAATATCTAGAAGGCCCAGAGGAAGGATAAATAGAGGGGTAACCCTTCTCTTTGGCATGATGATTTGATCTCTCATTTTGGAGTGCTCTTGGAGCCATTGTTTCATTATGGTTTAGCAAAACCCTTCCACTACTGCAATCTAGTTCTGGTGGTGCAATACCCACCCTAGATGGACAAGAGAGGGAGTCCATCTAGGACTACCATTGGAGCTTCACTTGGGAGTTTGCATTCAGTTGAAAATATAATGAAGTACGCAGGAGAGTTACAAAACTTTCTGGATGAGGCCGAGCTCATATATTTGCAGGTTTCCGGTGGGCTTCAAAGAAATCAAGATTTAGGGCATCCCTGTGGGTTGAGCACAGGGCATTTCGCGAGGCCTTGCTAGACGTCTAACACTCGTCCCGCGAGGACCTCTACGGTTGAGGTTGCAACATGTTGTGTGGACCATTTTCGTAGGGATACAGAAGGGTCGCTAGCAGAGTGGACACTACTGGAGTAGAGCGTCACAAGGAGCATCATAGATTGGCATCATTCCAGGTTTTCTTGTATTGTTTTTGTTAGTAGATTTGTGTAGTTGCCTTGCAACCATTAAACTTGTGTGTTCAAGAGTATTTCATAGTTATTATTACAACCATTAGATATCATTGTATTGTTGTAATTAGAGTTTCCATCCATAATAATATGTCATGGTTATCTACTCTATTTTCTGTGTAATAGATGCATGCAATGTGTTTGACAATATTCGTGTATGAGCAAATTGTTTATAAGGGATTAACAACAACATTAATACCAACAACATTAATACCAAGTGTTTAACATATTTACATAA
>JASDQU010310185.1:100407-125388 GCA_032191745.1 Picea mariana
TTGATCATAATTTTTTTTACATCTCCATCAAATGTATTAGGACTGATAAATAACCTGCCATATACCAAAAATATCCATACAAGATGAAAGTCCTCGTCCTCTTGCCATCCTTGTCATCCACTATGTTACCTGGACTGGGCTTCTAAAAAGTATCATCTTAGTCCATCCTATGCAATAAAAGGTAATTCTTTTGATGTCAAATTCGGCTTCCATTGATCATATAGTCCACTCCATAAAGCGTCAAGATATTAGAAAATGTTTATATGGTTGGTTGGACCCTCGCTATCACCATCCCATGTAAAATAGATCAGTTTACCTTTTGGCGAGTGGATAGCTCTCTTAGAAAGCTTTTCAGCCTCTTGATTGGATTCCCTATAAATATGATGGAAATTAATGCCTTGGAATACTGTCAATAGTTCTCTGATCCTCATCTTCCACCCTTCGATATTGATAGCTTGTAAATTCCCTTTTTTATTAAGCTAGTCAATAATTACTTTTGAGTCCCCCAAAACCTGAAGATGTTGAATATTTAGTCGACTTGCCAACTAGAGTGACGCCCATGCCCCCATCAACTCGGCCTTTGTGTTAGTTCCTGTACCACAACTAATGATCCATTTGTAATCAGGCCCCTCCAGACATTTTAGCACCCCTCCTGCCCCACATCCCAAACCCCCTACCTCAGTTGCCCCATCAAAAAAGGCCAATGTATAGCCTTGTTGTCTAAAGAAGGGTTTTTGTCTCAGTACCTGGGGCTTGTTGACAACCAGTTTTTTATGTAGAGCTCCATAAATCTTGATGACCATTGGTGATATGGACGGTTGCTTCCCTTCAAAAATTGTTATGTTGTGTTCCTTCCAAATAAACCATGATGTAATTAATGGAAGAGTCTTGGGTGCTGACTTGTTTTGAATCCAGTTTTCCATACAGACATTCAAAGATGGCCCAGTCTAGCTGACAGTTAGCTTTAATTGCTGAGTTATTGAATCCCACACTCTTTTGGTGAATTCACACTATATGAGCAGACGTAGAGTGTCTTCTGAGTTTTTTTTACATAAAATGCACAGTCCCAGGCCTATCCATCCTTTTTTTAGTAGAACATCCCAAGTGAGTACTCTGTTTTCTGCTGCCAGTAAGAAGAAAATTATGATTTTTAGTTGTGCACACCACTTCCAGCAATCAAGCTTCCAACCTCTCACGATCGGCCATGAATGTGTAGATATGATTGCTTCGTAACAGTTTTTCACTGTAAGGGCCCCCGACCGGTCTCCTCCAGCCCAAATCAACGCATTTTTGTTTGTGGTTGAAAGAGTAATGCCTTCTTCACTCAACGCAGTAGTGAAACTGGTCCATTCTGATGCAAATTCATCCAATAGGCCCAAATTGTGACTGGTTTTCCAGTGGTCAGTACTCAGAAAATGGTGTTGTGGCTTTGATGCTTGCGCCAAATTTGTGATCCGTAACCTGTGAAGAGTCGACTGTAAGCCACTGCTGAGAATTGATCTATTACCCAATCCTAAGATATTATCACAACCTATCATTATTTGGACTCCACTGTCGGGCTTCCACGTGCTCCAGTGTATGATGATCAGAAGGTTACATAATAAACTTAACCAGATTTTTGAAGCAGATCCGTCTTTGTGAGTTGGTTTTCTTAGCCATTGGATACATGGAGCGTTATTTAGATATTTGTCTCTTATAACAAAATGCCAAATACTTTATGTTGTTAATACTCTCCACAGAGTTACAGAGTTTAAGGCCTGGTTGAAAGTTTTTAAGTCGCGTACGCCCCAGCCTCCAAACCTTTTGGGTCTTGACAACAACTCCCAGCTACGCAGGTGAATCCTCTACGTGTTTTGGCTACCACTCCATAGAAATTCGAAGATCAATTTACTGATTTTGTTTAAGACCGAGCAGGGTAATGCTTCCAAAGACATCCAATAGACTGTTTGACCCTCCAGAACATATTTTACCAGGATATACCTCCTAGCCAATAAAAGCCACCTGTTTCCCCAAAAAATTATTTTGTTTGAAATTTTGGCCACAATCCAGTCCCAGTCAGAAGCACGCCGAGTCCCTGTCTTCAAGTAGTAGCCCAAGTAACGGAACCCAATATTAAGTTCACTGAAATTAAAATTGAGGACTGACTTGAAAACATCCAGTTCATGATCTGGTATGCCAGAATAGTGAACAACTGATTTTGATAAGTTCATTGCTAATCCGGAGGCTTTGCAGAAAAGTGTGAGCAGTTTATCGATCACTCTCCATTCTGAGAGCTTAGATTTGAATAGGATAAGGATGTCATCCACAAATAGCAAATGTAAGATTATGGTAAAACTGGCAATCTTTAAACCCGAGATAGCACCCTCCGTTGACTATTTTTCAATAAAAGGCTAAGGCCCTCCATAATAAGAATGAAGAGAAGTGGTGAAAGTGGGCACCCCTGTCTGACCCCCCTTCCGCTTCTAAAAAAATTAGTAGCCTCCCCATTAATGAGGACAACAAAGGAATAGGAAGTGATACATGACATGATCCAGTTCGCCAAAAGTAATCCCAACCCGATTTTCAGTAGGATCATTCTGAGAAGATCCCAGTCTATGCAATCATAGGCTTTCTTTAAATCCAGTTTAAGGATTAGTGCTTTTAACTTCTTCTTTTTGATACTGTGGAGGCTTTCATGAGCCGTCCCGATTGCATCTTGTATGCGTCTACCTTCCAGGAAACCCATATGTTCAGGAGAGAGTGGCTTAGACAAAAAAGGCTTCATACGATTGGCAATGATTTTAGAAATAAGTTTGTAATAGAGATTGCAAAGGGAGATCGGGCGGAAATCTTCGAAGTTTTTGGGATTGTTGACCTTTGGGATCAGTGTTAAAAAAGTTGAGTTTAGGCCACCGACGATTTTGCCTAAGAGTCGGGACTCTTCTACCATTGCTAAAAGATCCTAACCAACTAGATCGAAAAAGTATAGAAAAAATTCAGTTGTCCATCCGTCTGGTCCCGAGCTTTTTTCTTTCTTACAATGAAAGAGAACTGATTTTAATTCAGCCAAAGTAACAGGTTGGTAAATTGATTTCGCTTCCTTTACATCGACCATGGTTGGGAAAAGATCTAAAAGCTTACATTTTTCTTCAATATTTTGTGTTTGAGAATCTCTATAGAACTGCTTGTAATAGTGGACAACTTCAACTTTAATGCACTGTTGATCCTTCACTATCTCACCATCATCCCTGATTATTTCCCAAATGTGTTTTTTTACTCTGTTATGACTAGCTATCTTGTGGAAATATTTTGTATTCCTGTCTCCACTTTCCAACCAAAGCGCCCTGCTACGCAATCGCCATTGCTCTTCCTCAAATCTTAAGAGCTCATTTCTCTCCATTTCCAAACACCTCACTATATCATTTGCTCCTTCCTCGTTGTAGTCGTGACTCAGGATATCATAGTAGATTTTAATTTATGTTTCAATCATATCCAGCTTTACCTTATTCTTTGTCTTCAGATCTTTGATCCACGATTTAGTAGCTTCTTTGAGTCCCTATAATTTCCAAAGTATTCTCTTCTGCTTGCCTCTTTCAGAAAGGTACATCGGGTCTTTCTAGACTCTTTCCACAATGGCTGGAAAATCCATTGTACAAAGCCAATGTTCATTGAATTTAAAAGGATAGGCTTTGTAAGCAGGCGAAAGATCTAACTGTAAGAGGACAGGAGCATTGTCCAAGACAAATGGCAGCTCGACCAATGACCTGTAAAAACCAAAATCTGACAAGAGAGATTCTGCTACTAAGCATCTGTCCAATCTTCTTGAGATGGCTTCATGTCCCTGGCGCCCATTTCTCCAAGTTGGCACCAGTTTTGTCAGCTTAATGTATAAAAGGCGATTAGTAGAAAAGAGGTTGTTGTAATAGCCATCCACAATACCAGAGAGATTCCCCCCCCATGCCTCTTCGGGAGAGAGAATAAGATTAAAATCTCCAACAATTACTAAATTATTAAGAGTAAGGAGGCCACTGTCATCCAAGGCTTTCCAAAATGAAATTCGATTGGTGCAGGGAGCATACATGTTAAGTAATGCGACTTCCTTATGTAAAGTGAGACACTTACCTAATAGGAAGATGCCCCCCACCATAAGAGAAGGAGCCAGCTCGAACAGGGTAGGGTCCCACGCTGCCAATAAGCCTCCAGAGGTGCCCATAGAACTTACAAAGAAAACCACCCACGTCGGTCTGAAAGAAAATAAAAAATCCCTTGCTTTCTGAGTTGATACTAAAGTTTCTTGGAAGAAAATTATCTCCGGGTGAGTACGTGCCAAAAAAGGTCGAATGGAAGCATCTTTGAGGGTGCCTATAGTCCCTCGAATGTTTAATGAGAGCAGCAGCATTACTTTTCCCTCGCCAAGGCTTTCACTGCTCTAAGCGGCCCATTATCACTAGACGACGGTGTACACTCAGTGATCTTCACCAAATTTTGTAACTGGTTTTTTTTGGCACTTCTCATTTTAATGGGGGAAACTCAAGTCCTAATCCCCTCGACCATGCAAATTCTCTCCCCTGGCTTACCTAAAATTTCTTGGTACTAGAAGTCCCAGATGACTCCCCACTATCGATGCACGTCCTCCCAATGAAGGTGGGCAGAATGATAGCCTTTTCCTTAAAATTAACACCAGGGATCAAACACGCTAATACGATATTTAGTGTGTCCTTTGTTTCTTCTGATTCTTTAGTGCCCGCCCCCAAAAGAATAGGATTGTTGGGTGCCACCGCCACCCTCTCCTCATCCCTTTGATCTTCGGACAGAAAGGAGCCACCAATAAGTGCAATGTCTGGAGCTATCAAACTTTTTACCTTAGTGCGATCTGCCACTGTGAATACCCTTTCTGTAGGTAAATGCTTCGAGTAGGTCGAAACGTCCCTTTCTTGTACTAGAATATAGGGTCCAGGTATTACAGTAAAGGGAAGAGAGGCCTGATGAGATGCAACATGATGGTTGAGTTCACCTGCCACGGAAAGGTGAGATGGAGGAGTAGCATGCCAGTCACCTAGGTGGAGCTCAACTTCAGATGCTCCTTCAAAAGGCCCTTCCAATCCAATAGGCTGCTTCACTTTTGAGTCAGTGGTAAAATGATTATTAATAGTAGAGAAAGGGGGAGGAATAATACTGTTCACAGTAGGCGTAGCATCTGCAGAGATAGGGGGACGATCCCCTACCATACCAATGTAAAGAGACTCCAGGCCAGGACAGTGATAAGTTTGTTCCCCCTCAACAATCCCTTTTGGAGCAGTAGTGGAGCGATACAACCAATTTGAGCAGTCGACTGCTTCCTTTTCCCACTCAGTTAGTGATGAAAAGAGAGAGGGACAATGTAGCATTATCTTACCAGAAAGAGAGTTAGATGGGGCCAATGATGGGTCTGTTACTGCATCTGTATGGTGTGGTGGGACTGATGAAAAATATTCAACCATATAGTCCAGCGGGTCTTCCTGGATCATAGCTTCTTCAAAGTTCTCCTCAAAAACTTTACCAGGGCATTCCCTTCGAAGATGGCCAATACAATGACACCAGCTACATCTGAAAGGTATGCCCTGATAATCTAGATGTTTCTTAGTATGCCTTCCTCTCCACTCTATGTCCATCATTTCAGTCAAACCTTCATGAATATCGATCTCCACCAAGATTCTAGCCACCTTTCTTGACGAGGAACCCAAAGACTCAGTATCTAAAGAGATGAAGCACCCCAAGGAGTTTCCAACTTCCATCAGGGCTCCCTCATTCCAAAAATGAAGAGGAAGTGCATGCAATAATACCCATAAATGTCTAAGTTGGAAGTATTCAGTGTCGGGAGCAAAATCCACCCTCCACCTTTTCAACATCAAAGTACTTCGTCCTAAAACCCAAAAACTGTTCAGTAACACAGACGCATCCTTCAGAGTTACTGTTCAGTAACACAGACGCCACCCTCCACAGACACATCCTCTAGAGTTCTGGGGTTGGTTGATCCACAACAATTACTAAAAACAAATTCACCATTATCTAATTACGTGCATCTAAGAAAGGTAGAAGGTAGGAGTTGGCATTATAAAGTCATGGAGGAGGTACCTTTTGATATACCCTTTTCATTGAGGGGCTTTATTAAAAATAAGAATGGCTTAAGTTTGAGTTTATTTTATTTTAGGATTTTTAGTATAATATGTTTTTTACATTTTATTATTTTTATTTTATTAATAAAAATTGATTTCATTATTTTTAGGAAGTGTGTAAGTTATTTTTTTCTTTATAAAATGTAGAATGCATTAGTTTAGTTTTGAATTAGTTTAATATTTAAAATAATTTGTTGAAACTTTTTGATGTGTATTTGTTGGTTTTAGTAATTCTCTACAGTCTATAAGAAAAGAGAGATTAAGAAATTATTTTCAAGAAACTCACATCCATATTGTATTAAAGAGATTATTAGCAATATTGAAAAATTGTGTAAGTTGTATTTGAATTGAAAATTCAATCCACATTCTTTCCATAAGATCTATTGTGTTTTTTTGGTAGTTGTATGTCATATTTGAGAAGCCCACAACATCAATTTTAGAGTTCACTATATCACAACATCAATTTTACAGTTCACTATATCTATGTATTAATGTGGACCTTTTATGGCAGCAAATGGTGTTTGTGTTTTTTTGGTAGTTGTATGTCATATTTGACAAGCCCACAACATCAATTTTAGAGTTCACTATATCCATGTATTAATGTGGACCTTTTATGGCAGCAAATGGTGTTTTATTCCCTAGTCAAGAATAATTGGGTGGATAGTATTGTTTGTGTTCTTTTTTAAGAAATTTAACACATTTTAATGTATAATAGAGTTTCAAATGAATTTGTGTTAGGTTTATTAAATTTTTGTTTGTGATTTTTTGTTTGAAAATTTTTAATGTTTTTATAGTTTTAAAAATAGTGTAGAATGATAGTTTATAGTGAATTTCAAATTAAATTTTCATTTTTTTTCTAAGTAATAGTTTCATAATAAAAAATGGTAATGGCAATGATGACCTTGGCATTTGTAGTTACAACTTCCTATGATGCAATCCCAATGTTCACCCTTCACAAATATGCAACTAAGGAACTTTTGTAGATGTTATGTCCTTTGAATCTGATACAAATTAGCTTAGATATATTCAAAATATATTGAGAAGGAGAAATGGAGTAGAATGGTTTCCTTGCGATAGGGTGTTAATGTTTGATTACCTTGTTCTTGTAATAATCCCCAACTTTGATGTAGAACGGGGTTGCAAAGCTATGTTTCACATATATGGACAAAATCCCTTTAGACTTGATGAAAGGACATTTGAACTATTGTTTTCCATGTGAAAGAAGAAAAAAATGTGTGGTATTATAGACATGTATTGGTAATTCAATTCCAATAGTAATTTTCATTTTGAGTTCACATTTTATGTGTTTCTTGTCAAAGTTGAACAATGGTGAGTGTCATTCTAGGTGTAATTCTACCATTTGGGGAATAGATTTGCTACTAGGTGACATATTTTTTTTGTAACAATGGCTAGATGCAGTGGTTTCTTGGGGTAAAAACTGCAATGTAACCATGTTTTTTGTATCTACACTGATTACAAAGTTTTTATTTGTAAGCAGAATGTGATGTCATTAAAAATGGCATTCACTTTCATGTGCAAGGCCACGATGTTGTATAGGATGACATTGACACTTTCTATAATGCTAAAGATCCATTTCCAAAGGACTTTGGAGAAGAGGTGGGAATTCTACTTTCCATTTTCCAAAAAATAAAAAATAAAACACTAAGAACATTTAATGCATATGTCATGTGTAGTTTATAGCATGGAAATCATGGAAAATAGATTTGGTCTTTATTGCTATAAATTACAACCTACTAGATGGGGGGGGGCATATTGCCATTTTTTCTTATCATTGATGAATTTTGGCAATTTGTTGGTAGTAATCAAAACCATGAAGATGTTTTAGACAAAAATGTTATCATTATGCATTAAACTTTCAAAGAGTATTTATTTTAAGAAAATTAGAGAACTAATAATGGTTTATTGAGAAAATATCAAATACATCTATCAAAAACCAATCCCTTGTAATGTCCCCTTCCAATTGATCATGACGAAGGATGAATCAATAACCTATACGACTCCTGTAGGCTATAGTCAATAAGGAAAAAAGTGAGTCAAAGAGGTTTATTTGGCGTCACTGGGTTAAAAGAATGACAAATCCTAAAGTGACATTAAATAAAATAAATAATTATAGGGAAAATAAAGTGAGGGTTTGATTTGGTCAAAAAAGGGAAAGATCTAGAAGGCCCGGATGAAGGATAAATAGAGGGGTAACCCTTCTCTTTGGCATGATGATTTGATCTCTCATTTTGGAGTTCTCTTGGAGACATTGTTTTGTTAAGGTTTAGCAAAACCCTTCCACTACTATACTCCAGTTTCAGTGGTGCAATACCCACCTTAGCTAAACAAGAGAGGGAGTCCATCTAGGACTGCCATTAGAGCTTCACTTGAGAGCTTGTATTCAATTGAAGAGATAATGAGGTACGCAGGAGAGTTACGAAATTTTTTGGATGAGGTCGAGCTCAGATATTTGTAGGTTTCTGGAGGGCTTCAGAGAAATTAGGGTTTAGGGCATCCTCGTGGGTTGAGCACGGGGCGTCCCGCTAGATGTCTAGCAGTCGTCCCACGAGGACCTCTGTGATCAGGGTTGCAACAGGTTGTGTGGATTATGTTCGTAGGGATACGGAAGGGTCGCTAGCAGAGAAGACACTACTGGAGAAGAGCGTCACATGGAGCATAAGAGATTGGCATCATTCCAAGTTTTCTTGTATTGTTTATGTTAGTATATTTGTGCAGCCTCCCTGCATCCATTAGACTTGTGTGTTCAGGATTATTTTGCACCTGTTATTACATCCATTAGATATCATTGTATTGTTGTAATTGGGGTTTCCATCCATAATAAGATGCCATGGTTATCTGCTCTATTTTATGTGTAATGGATGCATGCAATGTGTTGGACAATATTCCCATATGAGCAAATTGTTTGTAAGGGGTTAACAATATTATTAATACCAAGTGTTTGACATATTTACAGAAGGAGAATTAACAATTTTTGGATAGAAAATATAATATACCCACATAACCTAGTTGGGGACATTACAATGATATTAGAGATGGTAATATTTTTAGCCTGTGATTTCTTGAGGCATTGATGCCAAGGAAAAATAAAGGACAAGGTAAACAACCCACTCCAGGATCAGAGCCAGAAGAGGCTGAAGTAGAGGGACTTATGGGGGATCATCCTAAATATAGGACCATACAATTGGGACATTGGGACATTCCAACATCACATCATATGAGGAATTCTCCCAGAGGCTGATGGATAGGTTTGCTAGGAAGGACCCTGATATCCACTTGAGAGAGTTGGCACAAATGAGGCATACATGCACACTAGAGACTTATGCCACAGATTTCCAGTGGATGGCAATCATGGTGATTGATGTTTCTAAGAAGAGACTAGTGATGTTGCTCACAGAGAGCTTGGATGAGCCCTTAAGAGGTTGGGTGAATTCCTTCAGGACAAACACACTACAAGAAGCTATCATGAAGACCCATTATGTGGCAGACACAATTCCCAAGAAGACATCAGAAAAAACATTTATTCCATGGAAGGATTAGGTGACTAAGCCTCCCTAGAACACATGGATAGGGAAGGATAGATTGGATGAGGAAACTCTAAGAGAAATAAGGAGGAAGAAGCTTTGCTACAGTTTCAAGGAATCATGGGAACTGGGTCATCGATGTGTGGGAAAAGGTAAAGTCCATTATATTGAGGTAGTTTCCAACAAGGAGGATGACAGTGATGATGAGGGCATTGGATAGGACAATGGTGAGCCATCACACCTCAAGGCTACAAAACAGGTGTCATTGCAGAATAGCACCAATAGGATGACAATTGACACTCTTTCAGGAGTTCCCAAATATTATACCTTCAGGGTCAGAGGCATTTTGCAGGGACAAAGGGTTACGCCACTAATTGATGGCGGGGCCACCCATAACTTCGTTGATGTCGCATTGGTCACCAAGAGACAAATTCCAATAGAATACTTCGAGGGATTCAATGTGGCTGTAGCATATGGGTACAACATAACATCTACTCAGAGGATCAGGGGATTGGATGTAGCATTGGGAAACTATACGTTGACCGATGATGTAATGAACCTCAAAATCACCATAAAAAAAAAATTCTATGACGTAATTCCATTTCGTTTAAGCTCAGAATTTAAGAGAAGGTAAGATTCATTTTTGTCCATAATGACACTAAACAATAGTTTAATTATGAAAAATTCGAATACTTAAAGGTGCATGTCTTCATGGCAAGCAGAACTCAAAAAAAACATCACGCTAAAATCTGTTTAATTAGCTTAAAACTTTCCTATACAACAAATTATGTACTGGTCACACCCTATACACAGTGACTTGTAATGATATCTATCCTGCCTCTATCTCGGATGAAGATTCTCCATCGATTCTACCAGTCCATTCCTTACAGTATTAGAGTTATTCATATAACCCATAACTCCTACCATGTTCCTACAGTTTTGTGGAAAAAACAAAAACATAGAGGGTCAATCGGGTTTTGGCGACTACAAATGTCGAACACCATCACATAATGACTTTCGAATTGCGAAAAAGTGAAAGGAAATGCGGGTCCAACACTTCAGGTTTTCGGGGCTCGGGATTTCGCGATTTCAACAACCAAACATCAACACACAACAACTCTCGAATTCCGAAAGTGAAACGAATGTGGGACCAACACTTCGGGGTTTCAGGGTTCGAGATTTCGTGACTTCAAAAGCCAGATATCAACACACAGCAACTCCCGAATTCCGAAAGTGAAACGAATGTGGGACCAACACTTCGGAGTTTCGAGGTTCAGGATTTCACGACTTCAAAAGCCAAACACCAACACACAACAACTCCCGAATTCCGAAAGTGGAACCAACACTTTGGGGTTTCGGGGTTCAGGGTTTCGCGACTTCAAAAGCCAGATATCAACACACAACAACTCCCGAATTTTGAAAGTGAAACGAATGTGGGACCAACACTTCAGGGTTTCAGGGTTCGGGATTTCGTGACTTCAAAAGCCAAACATTGACACACAGTAACTCCCAAACTCTGAAAGTGAAACAAAAGTGGGATCAACACTTCAAGGTTTCGGGGTTCGGGATTTTGCGACTTCAAAAGCCAAACATCGACACACAACAACTCCCGAATTCTAAAAGTGAAACAAAAGTGGGACCAACACTTCGGGGTTTCGGGGTTCGGGATTTCGCGACTTCAAAAGCCAAACATCGACACACAACAACTCCTGAATTCTGAAAGTGGATCAAAAGTGGGACCAACACTTCGGGGTTTCAGGGTTCGGGATTTCACGACTTCAAAAGCCAAACATCAACACACAACAACTCCCGAATTCTGAAAGTGAAAAGAAAGTGGGACCAATAGTTCGGGGTTTTGGGGTTCGGGATTTTGCGACTTCAAAAGCCAAACATCAACACATAGCAACTCCCGAATTCTGAAAGTGAAACAAAAGTGGGACCAACACTTCTGGGTTTCGGGGTTCGAGATCTCACAACTTGGCACTTCTTGTTTTCGTTTTTTTGTGCAACATTATTAAAACAGGGAAGTCTAAATATGAATAACCGTAGTTGTACAGCCATGGGCAAAGGAAAAAATTCTGAAATAAGAAAGGTGCATCCAGGATTCCTTTACTATTAAAGTAGTTCATCTAATAGATCTACCATTGCAATTTATATAATAACTTTCTATTTCTGTATTCTCTTGTTCGAAATACCTTTATATGGGTTAGGTTCACGAATTGTAAGGGAAACTGGTATAATAGTCGGTCTTACTACCTCAGCTACAGATCTATTTTCTACAGTCTATTTAATGGAAAGGAAATGTAGTATAGTTTTCAAAACTCAGAAAGTTGTCCTGACATTCTTCATACAGTTACCTAAATTGAAAATACATCATAACCTCCACTCCTAATATGCAAATCTCAGCATTGATTTGACTCAGAGAACAAATAAGGAAAGAAACTAGCAGTGGATCTAATTTAGAGGAAATTTTCTTCCAGAATTTATCCATGCATAACCCTTTCAACTATCATACAAAAATAAACGGCCCAATTATATCGTTCATTCAGAAAGGGGTCATTTGAGATTAGATTTTCCCTATATTCTCTGTCAGTCTTTAGGTTTCATGAATTCAACCTGATTTCTCCTACGCATTATTATCTATCAAAATCAATAGATGCATTACATCCATGATTGAATCATTCACCAGAGAATGGAAATTATTTCAGTTCGGATTTAATAGATACATGACATCGGATAAAACATTCGAACAGAAAATGGAAATAGTTACAGTCCGATTTAACAAATACAATGCATCAGATATAAAATCATTTAGAGAGAGAAGAAGTAGAGCACATATCTGAACCAGATTGCGAGAAGACAAAGGGAACAACCATGTTCCTCCCAACCGTAGAACAGGACAGCCAAATCACTTGTCCGATTCACCCCCTAGCCTGAACATGAATCCATGAGGGAAAACTTGGAACCTCTTCCTCCACAAATGTCTTTCCTTTCCAGTAGACTCCCCTTGCCTCACACTAAATCCATAGTGTTCATAACAGCAAGAGAACTCAAAATCTTTTCCCATCATACTTGGCAGCGTCCTGCCTCCTCGCATATGCCCTTTAACCATTTTTGCCCAGGTCTTTTTCCCTCCTTTGGGGATTTTCACAGCCTTCTAAATCCATGATTTTCAGGGGCTGCCAATGGCCAAATCTCTGACTTTCCACTTGTAATAATCATCCCAGAGGTAGTTCCAACATGTTCCCCACTCATGGAGTCATCGTCAGCTAATTTTAACATGGTTGTTCCATTTGTCCTCCTGCAATTAATATAAATATTATGTTGTTATACAAGTGTCATAGTCAAATAGTTAGTTGAGTCCAAACAGATCTCTACCCAACAGTCACAACGATTAATTACAAATATCAAATTCGAAATTTGGAGTTGCCATAAATGGCAAAAATTCCCCAAATTCGAATTTACTAAAAATGGAAAAAAAAATTCCAGCAATTTAAATTTCAAGAATAATTTTTATTTTTGGGGATGTCACATCCTTTCCCCCTTCAGTAAAACACTATCCTCGGTGTTTGTTCCTTTCCTGGAACAGGATTGGATAAGATTTACACAAGTCTCCCTCCAATTCCCAAGTGGCCTCCTCAAGACCAAAGTGCTTCCATTGTACCTCGGGATGTTNCAGGTTCCGCCTGCACCAAGTTCCAATCAATCATATGAGTAAGGTCATGAATATAATTTTTCAACAAAGAAACATGAAATACATTATGAATTCTTAGATTAGCTGGAAGTGCAAGTTGATATGCTACGGGTCCAATTCGATCTAGTATCTCGAAGGGCTCACAAAACTTGAGTGCCAGCTTGGCACAGTTTCCTAACTTCAACAAGCTTTTTCGGGCTTTGACCTTTAAGTACACATGGTCTCCCACTTGAAATTCCAAGTGTCTTTTTTTCTGATCTGCATAGCTCTTCTATTTGTCCTGTGCTTCTTTCAAGTTCTGTTGTACCTTCCTTACCATGTTCTCCATTTCTTGGAGCATATCTGGTCCAACCATGAGTCTGTCAGCTGGGTTATCCTAGCTAATTGGAGTTGTACATTTTATGTCATACAGTATTTCGAAAGGGCTCAACTTAGCCGAAGTTTGGTACCCATTGTTATATGTGAATTCTACCAAGTGTAGGTAGTCTTCCCACTTGTTCGGTTTTGTTCTTACATACATGTGGAGCATATCCTCGATGATTTGGTTTGTCCTTTCGGTCTGTCCATCCGTTTGTGGATGATAACTCATACTGAAATTCAAGTTAGTATTTAGCCCTGCAAACAATTCCTTCCAAAAAGCGGATGTGAATTTTACGTCTCTATCCGAAATCACCATTTTAGGAATACCATGCAGTCTAAAAATTTCTTTCATGAATATTTCAGCAATGTTTATAGCTTTAAAAGTAGACTTTACAAGAATAAAGTGTGCAAACTTACTGAGTTTATCGATTACAACCATGATTGAATCATTATGTTTATGAGTTTTAGGCAAACCTGTTATAAAGTCCAGTGATATGGTCTCCCATTTCCATTCTGGTACTGGTAAAGGCTGTAATAGGCCGGTTGGATGCTGGTGTTCGGCCTTAACCTGCTGACAATCTTGGCACCTAGCCAAGTACTCTACTGTTTTTCCCTTCATATTAGGCCAGTAAAATAGTTTTCTGAGTGTTGTTATTGTCTTCTGGTAACCTAGATGGCCATAATATGGTTTCTTATGCACTTCGTCTAAAACAGTTAATTTTAACTCTGTTGAATCTGGTATGTAAAGTTTGTTTTTAAATCTTAATAGTCCCTTCTTGTCGATACTTATATCTGGTTTATTTGAGTTTGCGATACTATTTTGAAATTCTGCCATTATCTTAGTGTAATTTCCATCGTTGATACATGTCGTCCTTATTCTTTGTTCCAAATCACTTTCTGCCCTGCTGATGTTTATCTCAAATAACCCATGGACTCTTCTGCGTAATGCGTCTACTACTTTATTTTCCTTACCCTTAACATGTCTGACCTTGAAGTCGAATTCGCTCAGGAAGGCTAGCCATCTTGCTTGTCTTACATTAAGATCTGGTTGGCTAAATAAATATTTCACCTCACTATTATCTGTCAGTAGTAAGAATTTTCTACCCATTATGTAGTGTCACCACATTTTTATGGCCTGTATTACCGTTGCCAATTCTAAGTCATGAGTGACATAATTTCGCTCGTGTTCTTTTAATTTCCGGGACTCATAACAAATAGCGTGCCCTTCCTGAGTTAGGACACCACCTAGTCCCTCTTTTCTTGCATCAACACAAACTGTGAAGTCTTTATATAGGTCTGCTACCTTCAAAATGGGCGTCGTTGTCAATAATTCTTTCAACTTGTTAAAACTGTCTTGACACTTTTGTGACCAGTTAAATTTGATCCCCTTCTTTTGTAATGACGTGATAGGGTAGGCTATCTTAGAAAACCCTTCTATACATCTGTGATAATATCCGGTGATTCCCATGAATGACCAGATATCTGCCACATCCTTAGGTACTGGCCATTCCATAATGGCTTTTATCTTTTCCAGGTCTACGGCAATACCTTCCGAGGAAATGACATGTCCTAAATATTGTATTTCTCTTTGATAAAAGTCACACTTGTCAAATTTTGTGTATAGTTTGTGTTTCCTCAATGTTTGCAGAACTATCCTTAAGTGTTCATCGTGTTCTTCCTCCGTTTTTGAATAGACCAGAATATCGTTGATAAATACTACTACGAACTTGTCTAAGTACAGACTGAAAATGTTGTTCATTAAGCACACAAATGTGTCTAGTGCATTAGTGAGTCTGAAAGGTACGACTACAAACTCGTACTGTCTGTATCTTGTTCGAAAAGATGTTTTGTTTATGTCCTCGTCCTTTATCCTAACTTGATGATAACCGAATCGTAAATCCAATTTTGAAAAGATCTTGGCCCCACCAACCTGATCGAACAGATCATTTATCCTTGGTAAGGGGTATTTGTTCTTAATGGTCATTTTGTTCAGTTGTCTATAATCGATACATAGTCTTAGAGTACCGTCTTTCTTTTTCACAAAGAGTACTAGTGCTCCCCATGGCGAGACACTCGGTTTGATATACTCTTTGTCCAACAATTATTGTAATTATATTTTTAATTCTGTCAGTTCTGGTAGACTCATTCGGTAGGGTGCTTTTGAGATAGGGGTTGATCTGGGTAGTAAGTCTATGGAGAAATCTATTTCTCTTCTAGGAGGTAATTCTGGTATCTCATCAACAAACATGTCTCTGAATTCACATAGGACAACAAAGTCTTCTAACTTGGGCTTATCTTCTTTTTCTAATAGATCCGTCACTTGGATGGCATAGACTTGACATCCCTTTCTAATACATTTCTTGAGTTGCATCGCTGAAACTTGTCTGACTGACACAGGTTTTGGTATGCCTTGGGTTGTTCTAACAGTACCAAAATTATCTTTATAGTTAAGTATCTTTGTATGACAATCTAGTACTGCCTTGTGTTGTTCCAACCAATCCATCTCGATAATCACATCATAAGATCCTAGTGGTAGGATGTTCAGATTGGTCCTTATCTTTTGTCCATCTAAGTTGAACTCAAGATCAGAAATAAAGTCAACTACTTTTCTTTTAGTACCTGTTGCTAGTTGTACAAGCCATGATTTTGTGTGCTTTAGTTTCTTAAGTTTATTCGATTCTACTACATTGGGAGTAATATGACTTAACGTAGCTCCAGGGTCAATTAAAATAGAGATTCGAGTGTCATTGATTTTACCTTCGATTTCGACCACCGAGGACTGGTGGTCAGCTTGCCAACCATCTATGGCTGCATTTATCCAATGCAGACTTCTACCCATGTCTCCCACTGTCGAGGCTTTCTGCAAATTGTGAACAACAGTTTTGTTTGCTGCGATTAAACATGGACAATTCCTCCTTAGATGAGGCTCTCCACACTCCCAACACTTTAATGGCTTGCGGGAGTTTCCCAAACTTCTTCATCCCCAAGT
The DNA here is from genome assembly GCA_032191745.1 of Picea mariana. Classification (NCBI taxonomy): domain Eukaryota; kingdom Viridiplantae; phylum Streptophyta; class Pinopsida; order Pinales; family Pinaceae; genus Picea; species Picea mariana. The sequence goes on from JASDQU010310185.1 coordinate 117,127, forward strand.
TTACCAGTTTACCGCTACCTTGTGTATTCGGATGATTGGAGTGAAAATCCTTCCTTGGGAAACCTTTTGTTGCATTCCGATATGGAGCTGGCTGGTATCCCTTCTTCCGCTGATTCATTCCCTCTTGCTTCTTATCCTTCCAGGTCTTGGGAAACTCTACCTGCTGTTTATACTAGTCATAGCACATTCGTGCTTTCCTGAATACCTCACTCAAGGATTTGGGGCTGTCAAACTCAATTCTGTCTCGGTAGGCCTGTGGTAAACAACTTAAGAATCGATGTATTTTTACCTTATCCTCCCGGATATATGGTACGAACCTTAGTAGTTCCAGAAATTTATTTATAAGGTCCTCCATCGTCATCTGTCTTAGTCGTAACTCGTAAAATTCTTTCGTCTTCCTTTCATAATAGCTTTCAGAAAGGTATTGTTTTTTGAAATACTTCTTAAAGTTGGACCATTCCAACTGTTTCTCCTTTAGGCCCTTGGCCAATTTCAGGTCCTGCCATCAAATGCTGGCCTTCCCCTTCAGATTGTAGATGGTCATTATGACCTTCATGTTGCTGGAATAGTTGTAGATTTGGAAGAATTTTTTGATGTCCAACAACCATGCCTCGGCTTCTTCTCCTGTCCTAGATTCTCCATCAAAAGTAGTTGGTTTAATCTTTTTAAATTCTCCTTCAAGGTGGTCTGTTTGTTTTCTTTTTCGGTCTGGTAAAGTTTTATCTTCAGCTGAAGGTATCCCTTCAGACGAACTGTCTCTTTTTTCTGTTTTCATACCAGAATTCTTGGAGGCCCTTTTGCTAACCTCCTCCTCACGGTTATCATCTTTTGGGCTTTTCTTGGTTGCTATACTACGCAGCAGGACTTCATTTATCTCTTGTTGTTCATGCTGTGCCTTCTTCAATTTTTCATTGTCGGCCTTGAAAACTTGTAGTTCAACAATAAGATTCCCCATTGTTTCCAACACCTCCGTGGGTGAGCTTCCATCACTATTCTATCTTAGATCTCCAGGAGGTCCTTGCTGCGGATTCCCTTCCATCCTGATTTCTGCACCTTCTTGAGCTGCCATAATCAACACAAAACAAAAAAGCTTTTTGTTTGTAACCATAAGATTTATTAGTTTTTCATAAATTGGAATATATACTAAGCAATTAATGTGGCCCTGTTTAGGCCCAGTGTTGTAACTTTTTGCTTTGATACCATATGTAATGAACCTCAAAATCACATAAAAAAAAAATTCTATGACGTAATTCCATTTCGTTTAAGCTCAGAATTTAAGAGAAGGTAAGATTCATTTATGTCCTTAATGACATTAAACAATAGTCTAATTATGAAAATTTCGAATACTTAAAGGTGCATGTCTTCATGGCAAGCAGAACTCAAAAAAAAACATCACACTAAAATCTGTTTAATTAGCTTAAAACTTTCCTATACAACAAATTATGTACTTGTCACGCCCTGTACACAGTGACTTGTAATGATATCTGTCCTGTCTCTATCTCGGATGAAGATTCTCCATCGATTCTACCAGTCCATTCCTTACAATATTAGAGTTGTTTATATAACCCATAACTCCTACGGTGTTCTTATAGTTTTGTGGAAAAAAAAAAACACAGAGGGTCAATTGGGTTTCGATGACTACAAATGCCGAACATCATCACACAACGACTCCCGAATTGCGAAAAAGTGAAAGGAAATGTGGGTCCAACACTTTGGGTTTTCGAGGCTCGGGATTTCACAATTTCAACAACCAAAAATCAACACACAGCAACTCCCAAATTCCGAAAGTGAAACAAATGTGGGACCAACACTTCGGGGTTTCAGGGTTCGGGATTTTGTGACTTCAAAAGCCAGGTATCAACACATAGCAACTCCCGAATTCCGAAAGTGAAACGAATGCGGGACCAACACTTCGAGGTTTCGGGATTCGGGATTTCGCGACTTCAAAAGCCAAACATCAACACACAGCAACTCCCGAATTTCGAAAGTGAAACGAAAGTGGAACCAACACTTCGGGGTTTCGGGGTTCGAGGTTTCACGACTTCAAAAGCCAGATATCAACACACAACAACTCCCAAATTCAGAAAGTGAAACGAATGTGGGACCAACACTTCAGGGTTTCGGGGTTCAGGATTTCACGACTTCAAAAGCCAAACATCGACACGCAACAACTCCCGAATTCCGAAAGTGAAACAAAAGTGGGATCAACACTTCGGGGTTTCAGGGTTTGGGATTTCGCGACTTCAAAACCCAAACATCGACACACAACAACTCCTGAATTTCGAAAGTGAAACAAAAGTGGGACCAACACTTCAGGGTTTCGAGGTTCGGGATTTCGTGACTTCAAAAGCCAAACATCGACACACAGCAACTCCTGAATTCTGAAAGTGAAACAAAAGTGGGACCAACACTTCGGGGTTTCGAGGTTCGGGATTTCACAACTTCAAAAGCCAAACATCAACACACAACAACTCCCGAATTCCGAAAGTGAAAAGAAAGTGGGACCAACACTTCGGGGTTTCGGGGTTCAGGATTTCGTGACTTCAAAAGCCAAACATCAACACACAGTAACTCCCGAATTCCGAAAGTGAAACAAAAGTGGGACCAACACTTCGGGGTTTCGGGGTTTGGGATCTCACAACTTGGCACTTCTTGTTTTCGTTTTGCTTGTGCAACATTATTAAAACAGGGAAGTCTAAATATGAATAGCCATAGTTGTACAACCTTGGGCAAAGGAAAATATTCCAAAATAAGAAAGGTGCATCCGGGATTCCTTTACTGTTAAAGTAGTTCATCTAATAGATCTACCATTGCAATTTATATGGTATAACTTTCTGTTTTTGTATTCTCTTGTTCGAAATACCTTTATATGGGTTAGGTTCACAAATTGTAAGGGAAACTGGTATAATAGTCGGTCTTACTACCTCATCTACATATCTGTTTTCTACAGTCTATTTAATGGAAAGGAAATGTAGTATAGTTTTCAAAACTCAGAAAGTTGTCCCGACATTCTTCATACAATTACCTAAATTGAAAATACATCATAACCTCCACTCCTAATATGCAAATCTCAGCATTGATTTGACTCAGAGAACAAATAACGAAAGAAACTAGCAGTGGATCTAATTTAGAGGAAATTTTCTTCCAGAATTTATCCATGCATAACCCTTTCAACTATCATACAAAAATAAACGGCCCAATTCTATCATTCGTTCAGAAAGGGGTCATTCGAGATTAGATTTTCCCTATATTCTCTGTTAGTCTTTAGGTTTTATGAATTCAACCTGATTTCTCCTACGCATTATTATTTATCAAAATTAGTAGATGCATTACATCCGTGATTGAATCATTCACCGGAGAATGGAAATTATTTCAGTTCGGATTTAATAGATACATGACATCGGATAAAACATTCGAACAGAAAATGGAAATCGTTACAGTCTGATTTAACAAATACAATGCATCAGATATAAAATCATTCAGACAGAGAAGAAGTAGAGCATATATCTGAACCAAATCGCGAGAAGACAAAGGGAACAGCCACGTTCCTCCTAACCGTAGAACAAGACAGCCAAATCACTTGTCCAATTCACCCCCTAGCCTAACCATGAATCCATGAGGGCAAACTTGGAACCTCTTCCTCCGCAAATGTCTTTCCTTTTCAGCAGACTCCCCTTGCCTCACACTAAATCCGTAATGTTCATAATAGCAAGAGAACTCAAAATCTTTTCCTAGCATACTTGGCAGCATCCTGCCTCCTCGCATATTCCCTTTAACCATTTTTGCCCAGGTCTTTTTACCTCCTTTGGGGATTTTGCAGCCTTCTAAATCCATGATTTTCAGGGGCTGCCAATGGCCAAATCTCTGATTTTCCACTTGTAATAATTAGCCCAGAGGTAGTTCCAACATGTTCCCCACTCATGGAGTCATGGTCAGCTAATTTTAACATGGTTGTTCCATTTGTCCTCCTGCAATTAATATAAATATTTTGTTGTTATACAAGTGTCATAGTCAAATAGTTAGTTGATTCCAAACAGATCTCTACCCAACAGTCACAATGATTAATTACAAATATCAAATTCGAAATTCGAAGTTTCCATAAATGGCAAAAATTCCCCAAATTCGAATCTACTAAAAATGGAAATAAATTTCCAGCAATTTAAATTTCAAGAATAATTTTTATTTTTGGGGACATCACATATGAATTCTATGTTGTGGATTTAGCAAATACTCATGTGGTGTTAGGAGTTCAATGGTTGTACTCATTGGGAGATATTCGCATGAATTATAAGGACATAAGGATGGAGTTACGGGACAAGGGTAGACAACGAGTCATCCTAAGAGGTATGTCGATAGGTTCTCCCATGATCATGTCTAACCAACACATCGATGATCTTTTTAGAAACGGGGACGTGGCTTGCACAATAGAGTGTTTGATAACCATGGAGAAGTCATCACAAGATCGCCAACATTAGCCTGTGGATATCCAGGCCTTGCTTGGAAAGAATGAAAGAGTTTTTGAACCATTTCCAGCAGGGAGACCACCTGACAGAGGATTTGAGCATGTCATTGAGCTAGAAGAAGGTTTGAAACCCATGATCACCACACCCTACAGGCATACGAAGAGGTTCAAGGATGAAATAGAGAAGGCCATAAAGGAATTGTTGGAGATTGGACATATCAAGCCTAGTTCTAGTCCTTTCGCTTCGTCGGTCGTACTGGTGAAGAATAAGGATGGCACTATGAGGATGTGCATAGACTATAGGGCACTAAACAAGAACTCCATAAAAAATAGGCACCCAATACCCAGGATTGATAAGCTGATAAACGAGTTGCATGGGGAAGTGTACTTCTCAAAGGTTGATCTACGATCAAGATACTACCAGATTCGGTTCAGAGAGGAGGATATCCAAAAAACAACATTCGGGTGTCACTATGGACACTATGAGTTTCTAGTCATTCCCTTCCGGTTGACTAACGCACTAGCTACCTTTTAGTCATGCATGAACCATATCTTCAACAAACAATTGAGGAAATTTGTATTGGTGTTCTTTGACGATATTTTGATCTACAACAGGACGTGGGAAGAACATTTGAATCACATGGACGATATTCTCACCATTATGGAGGAGCAATCGCTTTTTGCCAAGGAGGCAAAGTGCAAGTTTGGATTGACAAAGATCCTCTATCTGGGGCATGTGATTGGTGTTGAGGGAGTAAAGGTGCATCAGGAGAAGATCCAAACAATATTATATTGGTCCACCCCCGGATCACTCACAGATCTGCGAGATTCTTCAGGATATGTAGTTATTACATGCGCTTTGTGAATGGATTTTCACAATTGGTTGTGCCATTAACAGACCTCACCAAGAAAGGGGAATTTTTTTGGTTGGAGGATGCATAGGTAGAATTTGACAAAATGAAGAGGGTGATGAGAATTTTCCCAGTATTAGCACCCCCATATTTCACGCAGCCTTTTTCCTGGAGTGTGACGCATTTAGTGAGGGGATAGGAGTAGTATTGATGCAAAACCGACACCTGATAGCCTTTGAGAGTAGAAATCTAAGAGAGCTAGAGAAGCCCTATCTAATATATGATAAGGAGATGTTGTCCATCATGCATGCATTGGCCAAGTTCAAATAGTACCTGGTAGGAGGAAGCTTTGTGGTTAGGACTAACCACAACAACTTGAGATATTTCTCGGAGCAGTGGGAACTGAACGATAGGTAAAAAAAATGGGTGAGCAAGGTGCAGGCATATGATTTTGACATCAAGTATTTAAAGGGGAAAAAGAACATAGTTGTTGACACTTTATTCAGGAGACCTACAACCTTCTCCATGACAAAGATCTCAGCAGACTGGAATTCCATTCTTTTGGTGGAATACTCCAAGAACACCTTCGTCTGTGAGCTGATGGATGGAAATATTCAGGATGATAGGTATAGGGTAGTGGATGACATCATCTACTACAAAGAATCTATCGTTTGCCTAAGTCAAAACTCAAGGATAATATTTTGAGGGTAGTACATGACGCCCCACTAGCAAGGCACCAGGGGTATCTGAAGACCTATAGGAAAGTTGGGGAGAGATTCTCCTCGAAGGGTCTCAAGGAGGATATACTTCATCATGTGAGGGAGTTCATGGCTTGCCAACAAAACAAGTCAGATTTTACACATCTTGCGGGACTGCTTCAACCATTGTCGATTCCAGATCAGAAGTGGGATAACATTTCCATGGACTTCATCACAGGATTTCCAAAGGTGCAGGGCATGGATTGTATCTACGTGGTAGTGGATATGTTGACTAAATATGTGAATTTATTTTCCATTCCTTCATAGTACAGTGCATCTCAGGTAGCAGATCTATTCTTCAGGGAGGTATTCAGACTCCACGGTATTCCAAGGAACATATTCAGTGATCGAGATAGAAGTTTTATTAGCGCGTTTTGGCAGGAGTTGTTCAGGTTATCCGGGACAGAGTTGACACCTAGCACTAGCTACCACCCCCAGACAGATGGGCAGACCGAGATAGTAAACAAATGGATCGATGGGTACCTAAGGAACTATGTGTCTGGGCAGCAGCGGGCATGGATAAAGTGGTTGCGTCTCAGGGAGCATTGTTAGAATACCACTCATCACATGTCCATCGAGATGATCCCATTTACGGAATTTTATGGCTATGATGATCCATATTTTGTGGATTTGGTGTTTAGGGATAACAGAGCTCCCAAGGCCAAAGATTGGTTACAGGAAAGCCAGGACATCTTGAGATTCATGACGGAGAATTTGCACGTCGCTCAGAATCAATAGAAGATGTATGCAGATAGACACAGGGTAGAACACAACTTTGAGGTTGGGGACCTAGTCTTTCTCAAGTTGCATCCTTACAGATAGTTGTTGCTAAAGAAGAGAAGTGCATAGAAGCTAAAGCCTCGCTTTTATGGACCCTATAGAGTGATCAAGAGAGTCGGGAAGGTAGCATACGAGCTGGAACTACTAGAGGGTAGTAGGATCCACAACACCTTCCATGTATCTTGCCTCAAGAAGGAATTGGGACATCAGGTCACCGCTTCGGAAAATCTTCCTCCATTAGATGAGGAAGGGCAGTTGGTTCTAGCTCCCAAGAGGATTGTTGATGTCGGGGAATGAAGGCTGAGGAGCATATTCATTCGAGAGTACTTGGTTGTATGGAGAGGATTGCCCGCAAAAGATGTTACTTAGGAGGGAGAGAAGATCTTACAACACCATGATCTGAAGTTGCTTGAGGACAAGAAATCTTGGGAAGAGAGGAATGTAATGTCCCCTTCCAATTGATCATGATGGAGGATGACTCAATAGCCTATACAAATCCCATATGCTATAGTCAACAAGGAAAAAGGGAGTCAAGTAGGTTTATTTGATGTCACTAGGTTAAAATAATGACAAATCCTAAAGTGACATTAAATAAATTAAATAATTGTAGGGAAAATAAAGTGAGGGTTTGATTTTGTCAAAAAAGGGAAATATCTAGAAGGCCTGGAAGAAGGATAAATAGAGAGGTAACCCTTCTCTTTGGCATGATGATTTGATCTCTCATTTTGGAGTGCTCTTGGAGCCATTGTTTCATTATGGTTTAGCAAAACCCTTCCACTACTGCARTCYAGTTCTGRTGGTGCAATACCCACCCTAGATGGACAAGAGAGGGAGTCCATCTAGGACTACCATTGGAGCTTCACTTGGGAGTTTGCATTCAGTTGAAAATATAATGAGGTACGCAGGAGAGTTACAAAAATTTCTGGATGAGACCGAGCCCATATATTTGCAAGTTTCCGAAGGGCTTCAAAGAAATCAAGATTTAGGGCATCCCTGCGGGTTGAGCACAAGGCATCCCGCGAGGCCTCGCTAGACGTCTAACACTCGTCCCACGAGGTCCTCTACGACTGAGGTTGCAGCATGTTGTGTGGACCATTTTCGTAGGGATACAGAAGGGTCACTAGCAGAGCGGACATTACTGGAGTAGAGCGTCACAGGGAGCATCATAGATTGGCATCATTCCAGGTTTTCTTGTATAGTTTTTGTTAGTAGATTTGTGTAGTTTCCTTGCAACCATTAAACTTGTGTGTTCAGGAGTATTTCACAGTTATTATTACAACCATTAGATATCATTGTATTGTCGTAATTAGAGTTTCCATCCATAATAATATGTCATGGTTATCTACTCTATTTTCTGTGTAATAGATGCATGCAATGTGTTTGACAATATTCGTGTATGAGCAAATTGTTT
>JASDQU010310186.1:19520-57067 GCA_032191745.1 Picea mariana
TAAAAACAACTTAAATAATAATTATGATCTTTATAAAATCTTGTAACACGAAGGGAGTAAGAAATTTAAATTATTCATAAAAAATTAGTTGGAATTAATTGTTTTATCTTTTTAATAATTTAAAATATACCAACTAAATGATAAAAGGGAAAAAGGGTTAAATTCCACCCCTGCCTTTTGAGTTCTAATTAAAAAGGGGAAAGAGGGAAAATCTAAAATTTTAGGAAACTAGGAAAAGAGGTAAACATAAAAAGGGAAAAATGGGAACTTAAGGGAAAAAGCGGAAGGTCAAACTTAGTAAAGCATCTACCATTTAAGAGATTTCTAATTTAAACTTAACTAACAATTTAATAAAAGGGAAAGTTATTAAAACCTATAAGAGAATTTGCGGACACCTAAGAGTGATTCTAGGAGTAATTCTAGGTGGGTGAGGGAAATAAAGATAATTAATTAATTAAAGAAGTTAATTTATGGAGGAAGGAAGGGGATGGGTGACACTTGTACGGGGTGGAATTTTTAGGAAATTAATTATAAAAACTTAACTAAAAGAGAATTTTTGGAAAGTAAGGAACCACGAAACTCTATATAATGAAGGGAGGTGATGGAGGTTGGGGGATCTTCTGTTTGCGTTATGTTACGCTGTAGAAATATCTACTTCATTGATTTAACTTGTGGGAGTTGGGATACCCAGGTCAGTAAGGAGTGGTAGCTTGGCCTTGCGAGGCGAGATGGGAGCTAGTCGAAATCTCTGGTCAGTGAGTGTGTGGCCCCTTTGCGACTCGGGGGGCTAAGAAGGAAGAAGAGTACCCCTAGCGTTGGCTGGGAGGTACCGGTGAAGTCTCAATGGTCGGTGAGTGGGAGTTGCATGGAGTGCATGGGATGTCATTCAGAGTGTGCGATCAGGCAACTATACGCTCTCTTCATTTTGTATGGTATAATGTATTAGGACTTATGCTTGGATCTGCTTATTTAATGGAAAAGTAAAATGATGTTTTTTTTTTTTAAATTGATGACTGAAACTTTCCTTAGCCTATCTCGATGGTTGTTGACTCCCATGGCTTCATTTCCCTGCACGGCTTGACCACCTTCCTCTGTTGATTATGATCTTCATGGTTGTTTAGCCTTTGTTCCTATCTCACCATTACTCGCCTGAGCAGTTTACCAGGAACCTGATCTACTGTCATCGCTTTAGCGTTAAAAGACCTATGGATCTCAACGCCCTACTTTTCTATGCGAGGATGATGAGCAAAGGATGTTTCTGCCCAGTCGTCTACCCCTGGTAATTGAGGGTCTTTGTGCCTTATTGTGTTGAGTAAACCCACCATTGTTATCTTCCTATTTCCCTAATTTTTAACTTTACGTTTTTTTTGGTATACTCTTTGTCGGGTATATTGCTTGTGTTTTATATATTGAAGGCATTTTCATTTCTGGATAATATTCAAGTAATTTTCCACTTTTAAGACCACAACCATAGCTGGATTACCTGGAAAATTTGGTCATTTTGTTTCTTATGTCATTGCTTTGACACTTGTTGAGACTACCTTCATTGCTTTTAACCCCAACAATTTTTCCCTTAACCTCTGTGTATAAGTCTCTACCCTTATTCATTTTTAACCTCAACGATTTACCTGAAAACCTTTGCGATTTAGCCATCACTCCCAGCATGGATCTCTGCAATCTTCACTACGAAAACTGCATCTTTTTGCCCACGAAATTTTGGCCCCCGTCTGTTTAATTTATCTGTGCCTTCAACTGTGTAGAACAACGACTATATATATTCCATTTTGTGGTGAGTAAGGTACCACGAATTCATTTAAATGGCATGGCAATTACAGTCAATGGAAATCACAAATTTATTGATGGCAATGCGAATGCATCCTTATTTTATGACAACAATCATATTTCCTTATGAGGTGCTTAATGTACAGTCACTCTACTTGATGGTGTTGCATTTGTATTTACTTTTTAATGACAGCGTTTATACTTTTAGTTTGATTTGATTCGTCACTCGAACGTTTTGTTTATATTTATTGATTGGTCTGTTGCATAGTGTTGAGTTGTAGATAGGTTACATTTTCTTTATTCCTTTGATATTGATCGTTCCAGGACGTTTTTAACTCTGCATTGAGAATTGATTGTTGGCTAGAGCTGGATTTGTAACTCTGTGTTTTCCTTTGAATGACTGGCTTATCGCTCAGCGAATTCGGCTACGGGTATCCCCGTTGATTTTGTTTTCCTTGTCTGATAGTGAGGTTGGGCCTTGAGGCACAGCGAGAATCCTTCCCTAGAGTGCATGCTTATTGTTACTTCGGAACCCTGACGAAATTTTTCTGGAATGCTTAAGATTTTTCTCAGTTACATGGCGATCTTGCCAGTTGTTAAAGTCTATGATTTGGCTTAATACCAAGCGTGTTACCCTCAGTAGGAAAGCGTTTCCATTATTGAGGGCATGCATTGATTGCGTTCTTATTATTAACATCGCTTGACAGGAAATTATACCACCGAATCATATGACTAATCACTGTCTGTGTTTTAACCTCATTGCCAGTAAAATCTTATTAATGACAACCACCATATTTGACTAGAAGATAACATTCATAATTTAACTTAATGACAGCCATGACCCTTAATTTAAAATTTATATTAATGAAAACCCTCCCCCCTTTTGGGCTAGAAGACAACTTTCTCAGACCAAGTCCAGTCAATGGCAGCCGTTACAACTGTAATACTGATTTTTGGCTAGATATCCTTTCGGAAAATAATTCGTCATATAGCACTTTAAGCATAAGCTTTAGGCATGATAATGAGAATGTTTCTTTTATTTATTTTGGTATTTCTGAGAACAGATCGTATTAATGGTAGGTTGAATTGTAATTGTTGTCTAATTTGTCATTTAGACTTGCTGCATTAATTTTCTTTTAATGTTAAATAGACGTTACGTTAAGGACTAATATGTAAATTAATAGGTTAACTAGTGGGATAACTGCAGCTTGTGCATTAATTTTGTTAACATCTTCTATGAGGTTAATTTCCCAACTAGATTGTATTTGTGATAAATTTAGATTTTTCCATTTCAGATTGTAATTAATGTTAATTAGATTGGCATGTTTTGACTGAAATGTGATTCAGACATGTTGATTTAAGGGGTAAGTTATGTTACTTTAGATTGGTATCCTTGATTGTTTTAGACGTGATTAAAGGGTTGGTCTATTGACGAAGTCATGCATTGGCTTACGTCTTCCTTTGTTTTTGTCCTCTTGCATCTTGTCGACCTATCATTGGGGTGTGGGTGCAGTCTTGTGTCAATTGTTTCACCTCCTAGCTTGCTGGATTTTCTTGAATCCTTGGTCCCGTCAGGATTATTGCGCCAAGGTTATCAACGCACCTATCGCCTGGGGAAGGCATGAGTCCTAACAAGGAGATCATGGCATGCCCTATTGGATAGAGGTGAATGATAACTTGGTCAGAGTCCATGTTACCCATTCTGTGCATTGTTCGTTGTAGTCGTTTGGCGCATGGGTGGTGACGCCTTCATGTGTTAGGTTCGCACACCTTGAGGTTCTTGACCTTGGTCATTAAGGCCATTATGTCGGGAAGGGGTGTGGTACCTTAGTTGTAGGCGAGGTCATGTTGCGTCAGGCAGGTAGTCCTTTCTCCTTCTTGTTTTACGCATGTTCCACACAGTTACCCTTGTGTTAGTGCATGGAGTCGTAGTTGCTTGTTGCCTGGACTGCGTGCTTGCGTTCATTGTCAGTTATGTGGTTAAATTGTTGTCGTCGAAGCCTTTTGGCCTAAAAAAAAAAAAATGCAACTTTTGTTTCGCTTGTAGTCGTAAAGGCGGGGTCACTACATATGGTATCAGAGCGGGTTCAACCCGCGACTTGGGATCGCTACAACTTTCGTTGATATGATTTGATTATAAGGTTACTAATTGAGTTGACTTGTATTCATGTAGGTAATCATGGTTATAGGACGCCACGGAGGCAGACGACGGGGTGCTAGGGGAAGAGGCACGACACCTCTAGTAGCATCCACGCTTGAGGGATCTAACCCCCAGGGAGACGAGCAGGTTGTCAAACAGGAGAAGATAGCAGTTGGTGATGTGGTCGGAATGATGAGATCTTTTCAGTGCATGTATGAGGCACTAATCAGCCATTTGGACAGAGATGAGGCCAGGGCGCCATCATTCCCTAAGGTTTTTCCGCGTGCTCCTATTGGTACTAGTAGTGTTCACTGTGAACTTGAGAAGGTCAAATTTCCCGATTTCTTTTGTGCCCTGGATGGCGGAGCCACAAAGGCATGGTTGGAGAATATGGCGATGTGATTTGCGCTTCGCGATTATACCTCCAACATGAAGGTCTGCATGGCGGTCTTCCAACTGAAAGGAAGTGCTCTTCTATGGTGGAAGACGCTCCTACCACAGCTCAATGTGGCCGTCGAAGATGTGTCATGGGAACTATTCGAGAAATAGTTCTGAGAGAGGTACCTTTCAGAGGAATTCATTGAGTGTCAGCTCAATGAGTTCAACGCCTTACAATAGGGCAGCCGTATGGTTCCCAATACGAGGCCCGTTTTATGGAGCTGCTTCGGTATGCTCCGTATCTTAACACTGAGAAACTTAAGGTCAACAGGTTCGTGTTCGACCTTAATGAAAAATTACGTGCAAAGGTTAGGATTTTGATGCCTCAAACCTTGCATGATGCCATCCAGAAGGCCCTCGTAGCAGAAGAGGAGCTTATCAGTAGGGGTCAGACCAGAGCTCCAGTGAGACCAGTAGGGTAGGTGTCATCTAGAGCACAGCAGCATCAGACACCAACTAGACATACGCCTCGATATCGTGGCTTCCAGAGGGGATCCACATTCACTACACCTCGACGATCGACGCCTCAGCAACGAACACCTTATCGCGGACCACAGCATCAGCAACAGCATCGATCGCAGCAGTAGCAGTTTAGGCCTGTTTAGCAGAACAGGCCAGGATTCTAGGCCGAAGCGCTATCACCTTCTACTTCATGTACCAGGACTGTTGGGCCGAAGAAGGGGTGTTGGACATGTGGGGATCCACACTACCATCACGACTGCCCGGTGGAGAGGACTAGAGTGTCCGGATCAGTCGGACCCACTACTGTGGGAGATATGGGCAAGGCCCATCGGATTCATGCAGTGGTGAATAATCGCTAGGCAGAGCATTAGTCGAATGTGCTCGAGACGACAGGTACCATTGTTGACCAGACCCTTAGTATTTTGATATACCTTGGTGCTACCGAGAGTTTCATTTCCAGTGCAGTGCTAAAAAGGATTAAGGTAAAGGCATTCGAACAAGATGAGTTTAGCTTCGTAGAGATGGCCTCACGATTCAAACAAAAGTTTGGAGGAAAGATTACGGGATGTATCCTTAACCTAGGAGAGTTTTTCACAAGGGCAAACCTATACGTCACGATCTTAGGATCTTATGATGTTGTAATTGGTATGGATTGGTTGGAATTGCATGAGGTGATACTCAAGTGTAAGATGAAACAGTTGAGCTTGGTCGATGATGAGGGACAGTGACGTGTGATTGTAGGATGGAACCATGGAGTTCCCCTAAGGTTCATCTCTTTCTTACAGCTACGGAAGAGCATGCGCAAGGGGTGTAAGCTTTATGCGATCCTTTCGTTAAACGAGAAGGGATTAGTGGAAGGTTTAGAACACCTTCCGGTGGTGAGAGAGTTTGTGGACATATTTCCGAAGGAGTTAACTGGGATGTCGTCGGAGAGGTAATTGGAGTTTACCATAGACCTAAAACTAGGGACTGAACCAATAGCAAGAACACCTTATCGTATATCGACCCCGGAGTTACAAGAGTTGGAAATGCAACTGAAGGAGTGGCTGGACCTGGGACTGATACGTCCTAGTGTGTCACCGTGGGGTGCACCTGTTATTTTCATATGAAAGAAGGATGGTTCGTGGAAGCTCTACATTGACTACTGTCAATTGAACAAGGCCACGATCAAGAATCAATATCCTTTGCCAAGAATTGATGATTTGTTTGATCAAATGAAGGGCACAACAGTGTTCTCAAAGATTGACTTACGACCAGGATACCACCAGTTACGGATTAAGGAAGATGACGTTCCTAAGACCACCTTTAAGACGAGGTTTGGACATTACGAGTTTACTATTTTATCGTTTGGACTGACAAATGCCACCAGGGGTATTTATGATTTTGATGAATGGGGTGTTCCGCGAGTACTTGGACAAGTTCGTCCAAGTATTCATTGACAATATTTTGATTTACTCTCGGACAACGGAGGAGCATGACGAGCACTTGCGCTTGGTACTACAGTGTCTACAAGAGCACAAATTGTATGGGAAGTTGTCCAAATGCTCTTTTTATCAATCGAAGATTCACTACTTAGGGCATGTCATCTTTGGCAAAGGCATCATTATGGATCCAGCAAAGGTCAAGGCTATTATGGAATGGCCTGTGCCAAAAAATTTCCTGGAAGTGCATAGCTTCATGGGTTTAGCAGGATACTATCGATGGTTCATCAAGGGATTTTCGAAGATAGAAAATTTGATCACAAAGTTGCAGAAGAAGAACAAGAAGTTTGTTTGGATCGAGAAATGTGTGGAAACATTTCGTAGGCTCAAGGAATTGTTGACAACAACACCGATACTAAAGGTCCCTGACATGGACGCGGACTTCTTGGTATGCACTGACACATCCAAGAAAGGCTTAGGCGAGGTCTTGATGCAAGACAGACGAGTGATTGCTTACATTTCAAGGAAACTCAGAAGGCATGAGGAGAACTACACGATGCACGATTTGGAGTTGTTAGCCATCGTTTATGCCTTGAAGGTTTGGAGACACTACCTTGTTGGATGAAAATTTGAACTAAAGACTGACCATTGTGGACTACAACACATCTTTACGCAAAGCGACCTGAATGCGCGACAATGACGTTGGTTGGAATTGCTTAGCGAGTACGACTTTGAGATTACTTACATAAAAGGAACAGTGAACCGAGACCATGCATCTTTTCGGTGCTGCCTCTTCAGACGAATCTGCGTGAAAAGATTCTAACTTTACAGCGTGATGATGACTAGTACAAAGAGGTCAAGGGTTTTATCGGACAAAACACAATGATGGTACCAGGATTTGAAGGATTTTCATTTGATAGCGATGGATTATTGAGGTTTAAAAATTAGATCTACGTACAGCCAAACGACGAGTTGAGGATGTTGATCCTGAGCGAGGCTCATAGAGCAGTTTACATGGCTCACCTAGGAGTCACGAAGATGAGGGCAGACCTTAAACCCTTATTCTTTTGGAAGGGAATGAAGGTGGACATAGCCAACTATGTGGCCAGATGTCTAGAATGTCAGTAGGTAAAGGCTGAACATAGACACCCAGCAAGATTACTACAACCACACGCTATTCTGGAATCAAAATGGGAGGTTATTTCGATGGATTTTATTGTTGGATTGCCATTAACGGCAAAGAGACGTGACTTGAATTTCGTAGTAGTAGACACTCTGACGAAGAGTGCTCACTTTATCCCTATGTGCATGATGTATCAGGCACCTGACATAGCTAGATTTTTCATTAGTGATATTGTGAGGCTGCATGGCATGCCTAAGAGGATTATATTCGATCAAGGATCGGTGTTTACTAGACGATTTTGGACGAGTTTCCTAGAGGCCTTGGGACCCCAACTTAACTTTAGTACTGCATATCACCCGAAGACTGACGGGCAGACCGAACGAATGAACCAGACCTTGGAAGACATGTTGCGCATGTACGTGATAGACCAACAAAAGCATTGGGAAGAATTCTTTGCACTAGTGGAGTTCGCTTACAACAAAAGTTACCAGAGCACCATTAAGATGGTGCCTTTTGAGTTTCTTTACGGGCGACCATGTCGGACGCCTTTGAGTTGGGATCGACTTGCGGATAGGGTCCTGGTAGGACCAGAAGCGATCTAGGAAATGGAAGAGAAAATGAAAACAATAAGACAAAGGATTAAAGAAGCGGAGGATCGATAGAAGAGTTATACCGATGTGCACCGTGTCGACCGTAGTTACGAGGTTGATGATCGAGTCTTCTTGTGGGTTAAACCACATAAAAGTTCAATCAAGTTTAAGAAGGGAGCTAAACTCTCTGCTAGGCTTGTGGGACCTTTCGAGATTGTGGAGAGAAAGGGGCCCATGGCTTGTCGACTAACCTTGCCTGATTCTTTGAGGCGTATGCATGATGTTTTTCACGTATCCGTTTTGAGACATTATATTAGTGATCCTACGCATGTTATTGACATGAGTTCCTTGTAGGTATCAGACGAGGGGGTGCTAATAGTTGAGCCGATCTTTATCTTGGATCATCGCGTTCAACAGCTACGACGTCGAATGATAGAGCAGGTCAAGGTCCAGTGGGACAATTATAGTCCGGACTCAGCAACCTAGGAGGACGCATATGATATGCACTAACAGTTTCCATTTTTGTTTGATAGATAGGCATATGATACTGTGATACACTTTATTTCGGCATTTCTACTGTGAAACTTTGGGACAAAGTTTAGACCAAGAGGGGGTGTATGTAACATCCCGCTCTAGTGCATTGAGTGAACTTATTCTTTGAGGACACTTGCTCGCAACTGATCTAGATTATTATGCTATTAAAACTTTTGATTTTGATTATGAGGCGTTATGGGTTGATGACATGTTGTTTTACTCCATTGACATAGACAGGTGCTATTGACTCGATTTTACTGAGTGTGCAGGATTTTGGACCTCGAGGATGCAGAGGCATCGATGGAACCCCTTGGACTCCGGATCGAGTCGGGGAATGTACCATTGGGGTTTGATTGTTTTTACTATGATATTAGCGCATCTGATTAGATGATATGATATGGATATATTCTGACATGATTTGTTGATGATGCAGGCTAATGATAGCTTGCCAACCAAACTCCCATGTGGAGTAAAGGGGCCATGCACGACTACCAGAGATGTTGAGGGAGAGGTGTGTACAACAACCTTGCCACAACCTACTAGTACTCCCACCGTGGCTCGAACTGTAGGTTAACAATTACCCAGTTTGAGAGGACCCACGATGCTGTGAGGGAAAACTGCGATAGTCGCTCACGATGATTCTAAGGAGCGCGCAATAAGGCGACGACATTATTCCTTAGAGGCCCTTAGTCTCCCACAAGTTCACCTGGCAAAGTATTGACTCCAGGGGTTTTTGATGTCTACCAAGTCAGTCAAGAGTCGAGTGACACCCCTGGAGCACGTGGTGCATCCTGAAGGGCACGTCGCGCAAGAAAAATGGAAAGAGGTGAGTGGCACCCTTGGAGCACCTAGGGTGTCCTGAAGGGCACGTTGAGTTTTTTTGATAAATGAATGAAACTATACGGCCTTAGGACGAATAATGTGTTAAGTATTTAAAAAAAAAATAAAATAAAAACAATTTCCCTAATTAAATGTCGCCCAGTACAAAATTTAAGGTCCAAGTCTAAATTACGCTAGTGGTAAGATTTTGTCTACATATAAATAATAATAATAATAATTAAAATAAAAACAACTTAAATAATAATTATGATCTTCGTAAAATCTTGTAACACGAAGGGAGTAAGAAATTTAAATTATTCATAAAAAATCAGTTTGAATTAATTGTTTTATCTTTTTGATAATTTAAAATATACTAACTAAATGATAAAAGGGAAAAAGGGTTAAATTCCACACCTGCCTTTCTGAATTCTAATTAAAAAGGGGAATGAGGGAAAATCTAAAATTTTAGGAAACTAGGAAAAGAGGTAAACATAAAAAGGGAAAAAGGGGAACTTAAGGGGAAAAGAGGAAGGTCAAAATTATTAAAACATCTACCATTTAAGAGCTTTCTAATTTAAACTGAACTAACAATTTAATAAAAGGGAAAGTTATTAAAACTTGTAAGAGAAATTGGGGACACCTAGGAGTGATTCTAGGAGTAACTCTAGGTGGGTGAGGGAATAAAGATAATTAATTAATCAAAGAAGTTAATTTATGGAAGAAGGAAGGGGATGGCTGACATTTGTACGGGGAGGAATTTTTAGGAAATTAATTATAAAAACTTAACTAAAAGAGAATTTTTGGAAAGTAAGGAACCACAAAACTCTATATAATGAAGGGAGGTGATGGAGGCTGGGGGATCTTCTGTTTGTGTAACATTACACTACAAAAATATCTACTTGACTGATTTAACTTGTGGGAGTTGGGATACCTAGGTCGGTAAGGAGTGGTAGGTAGGCCTTGCAAGGCAAGCTGGGAGCTAGTTGAAATATCTGGTTAGTGAGTGTGTGGCCCCTTTGCAACTCGGGGGGCTAAGGGGGAAGAAGAGTACCCCTAGCATTGGCTGGGAGGTATCGGTGAAGACCGACAGTCGGCGAGCGAGAGTTGCACGGAGTGCGTGGGATGTCATTCAGAGTAGGCGATCAGGCAACGGTACGCTCTCTTCATTTTGTATGGTAGAATGTATTAGGACTTATGCTTGGATCTGCTTATTTAATGGAAAAGTAAAATGATGGTGTTTTTTTTTAAATTGATGACTGAAACTTTCCTTAGCCTAGCTCGATGGTTGTTGACTCCCATGGATTCATTTCCCTGCATATCTTGACCACCTTGTTGTGTTGATTATGACCTTCGTGGTTGTTTATCCTTTGTCCCTAGCTCACCAGTCCTTGCCTGAGCAGTCAATCAGGAGCCTGATCTACGGTCGTCGCCTTAGCGTTAAAAGACCTATGGATATCAATGCCCTGCTTTTTCTTTGCGAGGATGATGAGCAAATGATGTTTCTGCCCAATCGTCTACCCCTATTAATTGAGGGTCTTTATGCCTTATTGTGTTGAGTAAAACCGCCATTGTCATCTTCCTATTTCCCTAATTTTTAACTCTGCATTTTCTTTAGTATACTCTTTGCCGGGTATATTGCTTTTGTTTTATATATTGAAGGTATTTTCATTTATGGATAATGCTCAGGTATTTTTCCACTTTTAAGACCGTAGCCATAGCTAGATTACCCGGTGAATTTGGTCATTTGTTTTCTTATTTCATTTCTTTGACACGTGTTGAGACTGCCTTCGTTGATTTTAACCCCAACGATTTTTCCCTTAACCTCTGTCTATAAGTTTCTTCCCTTAGTCATTTTTAACCTCAGCGATTTACCTGAAAACCTCTGTGATTTAGCCATCACTCCCATCGTGGATCTCTGCAATCTTCACTGTGAAAACCACATCTTTTTGCCCATGAAATTTTGGCCCCCGTCCGTTTAATTTATCTGTGCCTTCGACTGTGTAGAACAACGACTATATATATTCCATTTTGTTTTGAGTAAGGTACCATGACTTCATTTAAATGGCATGGCGATTACAGTCAATGGAAATCACGAATTTATTGATGGCAATGTGAATGCATCCTTATTTTATGACAGCGATCATATTTCCTTACGAGGTGCTTAATGTACAGTCACTCTACTTAATGGTGTTGCATTTGTATTTACTTCTTAATGATAGCATTTATACTTTTCGTTTGATTTGATTCGTCACCCGAACATTTTGTTTATATTTATTGATTGGTTTGTTGCGTAGTGTTGAGTTGTAGATAGGTTACATTTTCTTTATTCCTTTGATATTGATCGTTCCAGAAAGTTTTTAACCCTGCATTGAGAATTGTTTTCCGGCTCGAGCTAGAGTTGTAACTCTACTTTTTCCTTTGAATTATTAGCTTATCGCTCAGTGAATTCGGCTGCGGGTATCCCTGTTGATTGCGTTTTCCTTGTTTGACAGTGAGGCTGGGCCTTGAGGCATAGCGAGAATCCTTCCCTGCAGAGCATGCTTATTGTTACTCTGGAACCCCGATGAAATTTTTTTGGAATGCTTGTGATTTGCCTCAGTTACATGGTGATCCTGCCAGTTGTTAAAGTCTGGGATCTGGCTTAATACCGGGCGTGTTACCCTCAGTAGGAAAGCGCTTCCATTATTGAGGGCATGCATTAATTGCATTCTTATTATTAACATCGCTTGATAGGAAATTATACCACCGAATCATATGACTAATCACTGTCTGTGTTTTAACCTCATTACCAGTAAAATCATATTAATGACAACCACCATATTTGATTAGAAGATAACATTCATAACTTAGCTTAATGACAACCAAAACCCTTAATTTAAAATTTATATTAATGACAACCCTCCCCCCTTTTGGGCTAGAAGACAACTTTCTCAGACCAAGTCCAGTCAATGGCAGCCGTTACAACCGTAATACTGATTTTTGGCTAGATAGCCTTTCAAAAAATAATTCGTCATATAGCACTTTAAGCATAATCTTTAGGCATGATAATGATAATGTTTCTTTTATTTATTTTGGTATTTCTAAGAATAGATCGTATTAATGGTAGGTTGAATTGTAATTGTTGTCTAATTTGTCATTTAGACTTGCTCCATTAATTTTCTTTTAATGTTAAATAGACGTTACGTTAAGGACTAATATGTAAATTAATAAGTTAAATAGTGGGATAATTGCAGCGTGTGCATTAATTTTGTTAACGTCTTCTATGAGGTTAATTTCAAAACTAGATTGTATTTGTGATAAATTTAAATTTTTCCATTTGAGATTGTAATTAACGTTAATTAGATTGGCATGTTTTGACTAAAATGTGATTCAGACATGCTGATTTAAGGAGTAAGTTATGTTACTTTAGATTGGTATCCTTGATTGTTTTAGACATGATTAAAGGGTTGGGATATTGACGAGGTCATGCATTGGATTACATCTTCCTTTTTTGTTTTATTCTTGTGTCTCGTCGACCTATCATTGGGGTGTGGGTGTAGTCTTGTGTCAATTGTTTCACCTCCTAGCTCCCTGGATTTTCTTGAATCCTTGGTCCCGTCAGGATTGTTGCGCCAAGGTTATCAACGCGCCTATCACCTAGGGAAGGCATGATTCCTGACAAGGAGATCATGGCGTGCCCTATTGGATAGAGGTGAATGATAACTTGGCCAGATTCCATGTTACCCATTGTGGGCGTTGTTCGTTGTAGTGATGCCTTCATGCATTGGGTTCATGCGCCTTGAGGTTTTCGACCTTGGTTATTAAGGCCATTGTGTGGGGAGGGGGTGTGGTACCTTAGTTGTAGGTGAGGTCATGTTGCGTCAGGAAGGTAGTCATTTCTCCTTGTTGTTTTATGCATGTTCCGCCCAGTTACCCTTGTGCCAGTGCGTGGAGTCGTAGTTTCCTGTTGCCTAGACTGCGTGCTTGCGTTCGTCGTCAGTTATGTGGTTAAACTGTTGTCATCGCCGCCTTTTGGCCTATAAAAATAAAATAAAAAATCATATTCTGTTTCGCTTGTAGTCGTAAAGGCGGGGTCGTTATACCTACGACCTCTTCATTGCTTTTATAGTATTCTGATAGAACTATCACCCTTCAACAATAGCCTGAAGATCTACTACAATCTCTTATGTTCTAATGTGATCTACAATGAACATTACTCCCACTGTTATGAAGAATTTGGGTATACTCAAAATATGAATATAATATGCATTTCTCATGCACCATATGGATACATAGATTACATCCTCTCTTATATTGGCATTGATAAAAATGTTAGATTTTGTGATGTGTATAAAGTTTTATATCAATATTTTTAGACTTTGAGATTCCTCTAATGAAAACTTGACTCTGATGATGATGATGATGATAATGATGATGATGATTATTAATGTATCAAAATGTTATATTTGAAATAAAAAAGTTTGTGTATTATTACTTTCTATTAAAATTTCAAGATAGTTGTTGGTTAAATTTTAATTCAAATAATTGGAAAGAAAATATTTTTTTTTAAATTGTGTGTACATAAGTTACTCTTGTATAAAGATTGAATGATTATATACCCTTTAACTCAACTTGAAATTAAGATTAATCCTTCAAATTTGATAATGACTAGGAGTAAAGAGAATATAATATGGTTTTATCCAAAACCTACCATGGATAAATCAAATCTATCTTTGCTTTAAAAAGAGATAAGTATATGATTAATTTGTTGCAGGATAAATTCATATTTTTGAACATGTCAAAGGAGAGGAATATTTAATGTAGATATTTATGATTGATTTGATAGAAAAAAAAAATTATATAATTATTTTTTTGACATTTTATAAATAAATCAAAGCCACTTTACAAATAATAATTATATAGTTTATCTTTCTTTTTTTTTCCAAGGGAAAAAATTTCACTATTATATTCAAAAGATATAATATTTTTACAATCGAAATCATCAATGATTGGCAGCTACAGGAGGCCTGTGTAGTGTTGTTGCTGCACACTGTTGACAAGAAAATACAAAGAAAATACAATGCCAAAGAACGCAGTTGTCCAAAAATCAAATCTCAGCCATGTACTCTGATCAATGCTGACTTCAAGGGATGATAGGAGCAGCTTGTTTCCAGCCTACTCCTTTTTTGGAGAGTGTTACATGCGTATTTTTCTCATACTGCAGCACAGAAGGAGTACAATGCTATTAAAATGGTGCTTATCCTTCAATAGCCCTTCATTCAAAGCGAATCCATAGCAGCGAAAATGAAATACATGGTGAGATCCACTATGAAATTGTTCATAATCAACAGTGGCCTCACATTCATGCTGAGATCCATCAAGGCACCAAGGCTGCAATGGAGAATTCAAGTCACCAAATCTACAATGGAGAAATCAATTCAGAGATTGATCTTGTAGATGAGTCCTTCATTGCCATCCTCCCAGTAAGAAAAACTAATTTGGCTCGGTGGGAGGAGCAATGCCTTTTTAGAGAGGAGATCTGCCTCGGAGTTTTCCTCTCGGAAAATGTGCTGGAAGGTGAGCTTGCTGAAGAGTGAAGTCGCAACCTTGGTCCTATCTTTCCAGCAATTGAGAGCTGCCACATGGAAGTCTGCCAGTCCATTCAGCCAATCGATTGTGAGCTTGGAATCACCAAGGAGCAGCAAGGTATCGGTATGGCAACTAGCCAGCACTAGCGAAGCCCAAGCAACTATTAATTCCGCCTTTGTGTTAGAACCCTGACCTCCGTTCAGCGTCCAGCGAATAATGGTGTGTGTGCTTAAAGCTATTTTTCCCCCAGCTCCACAAAGAGCGCCTCCTTGTTGTGAGGCCCCATCGAACCAGGCCACCACCCTATCAAAAGGAATTTGAAAAGGTTGTCGATCCGGAGGCTTTGGCTGTATTTTCTTGCCGAGATTGGCTGCCTCTGTCAGAATGTGAGATGTGATAAAGTGGAAGGACGGCTTTTGTCATTGAAAATGGCCGCATTCCTGGACAGCCAAATGAGCCAGCACATATGTGACGGGAGCAAAGCAAGAGATCTGTTTTGCTGGATCCAGATTTGAAAGCATGCTTTGACATCATTACCAATCCAACAGGTGGAAATATTAAGAGCAAATGTTATAAAGTTCCAAATCGAACAGGTGAATGAGCACTGAACAAAAACATGCAGTGATGATTCCATATCTCTGGCACAAAGAGCACAGCGATTCGGGCCCTCCCATCTGCGCTTTTGCAAATTGTCCCATAGCAGAAGCTTATTTTCGAGCAGAAGCCAAGTAAATAATTTGTGTTTTAGTGGGCCTTGTTCTCGCCAAATCCTCTGTCTCCAATCTGGAATAACAATCCTCCAGTTTTGTGCTGCCAGAGCAAGGTAAACATTCTTTGCCGAAAGTGATCCCGACCGGTCGCCCCCGATCCAGATTAGGGAGTCTTCCTGTGGATGCAGTCTCACGCCGGAAGCTTTGAGTTGGTGAGTGAAGTCATCCCATTCTGTCCTATGTATCAGATCAAGCTGCAGATCAAGTCCGGACAACCACGAGTCACTTAGAGGGCTGGTTGAAATCGGGCGGTGGAATTGGTGTAGGAAATGGAGACTTTTTTCATGAAGAATGGCGCGCAGCGATGATGAGAGGCTCGCTTTACTGCCCAGGCCCAAAATACAATCAGAACCAACTTCAATCAGATGCCCGTCCCCGGGATACCAAGAAAGTCCCTTTAATATGATTGGGAGGGTAGAAAAAAAGTTTTTCCAGATCGGCGAACCTGTAGGTGGATGAAATTCAGCGTGTCTGATCCAAATATGCACAGGGAGGTGATGAAGATACTTGGCTGTGATGACTGTATTCCAGAGTCCTGGACAGGTTAAAATTCGCCATAAAGTATTGGTCGAAAGAGCTTTGTGAAAGAGGGGTAGATTTTTTAGTCCCCAACCCCCCATCGATTTCGGTTTGGAGAGCTCCTCCCATTTGCTGAGATGAAAACTTCTAGTCCTGTTGCAGCCAGCCCAAAGGAAAGAAAAAGAGAGTTTACGGAGCGACTTCAATACGCTGGCTGGAATATGTGCTAAAGCCATCCAAAAGACCGGAAGACTTTCTAGCACCGCTTTAATCAGAATAAATCTTCCTCCTATCGAGAGAAACTTGTGTTTCCAGTTGAGTATTTTCCTTTCAAATCTGTCCAAAAGCCAAGCCCAATCTTTTGTGGTGTATCTGGAGGATTTTAGGTGAAATCCTAAATAGGTGAAGCCCTCTTCAAGCTCAAGGAAATCAATTCCAAAGAGTGCACTTATGTTGCGTTTTAAGGGCTCTTGCGCGAAAGAATACAAGAAGGAGGATTTGGAGGCATTGATTCCTAAACCAGAGACACCACAAAAAGTTGTTAGGATCGAATGAATGATGGACCACTCAGCAAAATCTGCAGATGTCATGATCAAAACATCATCAGCAAAAAGGATATGAAGAATATGTGTCAGCCCTGCCACTTTGACTCCTTTCAGGAGACCCTCTACTTGTTTGTTCTTTAGTAAGATACTGAGACCTTCCAGGATCAGAATAAAAAGAAGGGGGGAGAGAGAGCAGCCCTGTCGGAGGCCTCTTTCGCAGCGAAAGGCGTTTGTCGCTTCTCCATTGATTAAAATAGCCAGAGTTGCCGAGGATATACAGCCCATTATCCAATTTGTTGTAGTAGTGCCGAATCCGCTCTGGATAAGAATGAGGTGCAGAAAATTCCAATTTATGCAATCAAAAGCTTTTTTAAGATCCAGCTTTAGGAGAATGGCTTGTAGCTTTTTTGTTTTGATACTGTGGATGCATTCTTGAGCCACTCCAACAGCATCAAGAATTTGTCTTCCTTTGAGGAAGCCGAGCTTTTCTTCGGAAAGTGCACGAGAGAGAAATGGTCGGATTCTAACAGCAATGAGTTTTGAGATTATTTTGTAACATAAATTGCAGAGTGAAATGGGGCGGAAGTCATTAAAATGCTTGGGGAAGTTTGACTTAGGTATCAAAACAACAAAGGTTTTGTTTAACATGGAGCTCACCGACCCTCTTGTTTTCGAGTCTTCTATGACATCCAGAATGTCTTGATGCATTAGGTCGAAGAAATGGAGGAAGAGTTCCACCGTTCAGCCGTCCGGACCTGGGCTTTTCTCTCTTTTAAAGCTTTTGATAACCGCGAGGAGTTCCTCCTTAGTACATGGAGCCTGTATTAGATTTGCTTCCTCGGGAGAGATCATTCTTGGGAAAATACTGGCTGCTGTAGACTGTGCAGCGAGAGAAGGGGCTGGAGGTGCTTTGTAGAAGGATTTAAAATAAGTGTATGCTGCCGACTTGATCTCAGCCTGAGACTGATATTTGATTCCAGATGTGTCTTCGATCTCCCAAATTTGTTTTTTTGCTCTGCGGGAGCAGGCCACTCTGTGGAAATAGCTGGTATTCTTGTCACCCCCTGCCAACCAGAGCATCCTGCTCTTGATACGCCATCTTTCCTCCTCGTCCCGAAGCAGCTTGTTTCTTGCGGACTCTAGGCTTCGTATCTTGTGTGTTATCTCCACGCTGCTAGAGTGTTGTAACTGATGAAATAGAAGGAATTCCAGCTCTGATTCTATGCAATTAAGTTCAGCATGTTCCCTATCCTTTTTCTCTTTGAGCCAATGTATCGAGAGAGATCTTAAGGAGTTGAGCTTACGGAATAAGTTCCCTTGTGCATCTCCTGGAGAGATAAGAGAGCCATCCGTCCAAACAGAGTTTACTAGCGTGGAGTATGACGGATCCTTCAACCACTGTGCGTTAAATTTAAAAGGAAGAGCCATCTTGTTGCGTCCTTCTCCAATCTGAAGACATATCGGTGTGTGATCTGACAAGAAGGGCAATTTAACCCAAGCCCGACAATTGTAAGATGGCAGGAGAAAGCTCTCTGCTACCAAAAATCGGTCTAGTCTTTTGGAAATTTTTGCAGCACCTTGTCTACCGTTCCGCCAGGTCGGTAGTAACTCCGGAGGTTTAATGTCAATCAGCGCGTTTTTGAAAAAACTTTGCTGGAAAAAACTTGAAAGTGGGTCTATCATTGCCAAGTCCCCCCAAGTTTCTAGTGGGCTGGTAGTTAAATTCAGGTCTCTGGCGAGAATGAGGTTCTCAGCCGCCAGAAGTCCCAGGTTGTCTAGCCGCTGCCAGAATTCTCTGCGTCCAGTACAGGGGCCGTAAACGTTCAACAAATTGATATGTCGATTATGTTCGAGACTAGTCCCAGATAGTAAAATTCCCCCAGGACTGAGCAGCGGGGAGAGTTTAAAAAAGGCTGGATCCCAAGTAACCAATAGGCCTCCCGAAGTTCCCATGGAGCTTGCCGCACAAGAAAGCCAGCTCAGTCGTAGGAGGTGCATGAAGTCTCTAGCCACAGATGCAGCTACCAGGGTTTCTTGAAGGAAGATGATGGAAGGCTGAGTCTGATCAATGAGTCTTCTCATGGAGGCTTGTTTCAGAGGTCCCCCGACCCCTCTGATATTGAGGGATAACAAGATCATGGGTTACCTCTAGCAAGGGCTTTGATGCCTCTAAGCGCCCCTTGTGATTGATTAGGATTGGTGACTACCGCTGATGAAGAGCCCGTCGATGTCTTCTTCCTTGCACTGTGAGTTTTAAGAGGTGAGAGTTCCAATCCAACTCCTCTTGACCAGGAAGGTTCCAGTACAGTTGAAGATTTCGGTCTTGAGGAAGAAGGTTGGTCAGGTATATACTCGGAGCCAAGTATTTGATGTTTTCCATGATAAGTGTGAAGGGGGAGCGAATCAAATGGAAGATGAGTTTCAGGGGTAGTTTCCCGAAGCATATTTTCCAGCTGTGTAGCCGAGTGGGAGGGTTCAGTGTACCCTGCTAGGACAGCAGGTTCTTGGGAGACATCAGCTACAGTGTAAGGGTCAGTCTCCGAATGTAGGAGCGTAGTAGCTGTGTGATGCGTAGTATGAGGGTCGAGGGGTGATGAAGAAACAACAGCAGTTGGAAGAGATGTATTAGATAAGGGGGGTTCAATGGAGGTATTAGGTAAAGTGGTCGAGAGATTAGAAGATAAACAGGAAATAGTATGCTCAGCAATATAAACATGTCTTATTTTCGAGGTGACGGCGGTATTGTTTGAAATATTGCCACATTTAATACATTATATCGTGTGCAATGTCAATTGAATAAATTCATGCCACTAGCCCTTCATGAACGGTTAGATCAAAATTCACCAATTCACCGCAGCAGTTTTCCATGGCCGTCGTTCTCCATTGCCTCTATGATTGTGTTAAATGAAACACTTGCTCGAATAAAATGCTTTTGTTGATGTTCCATGAGAGAAAGAAATCAATTAATAATATCTTGTTGTCGTTGTTCCATGAAGATTATTCAGTGTACTAGACAAGAAATCAATAAAGATTATTAGTATGCTATACAATAAAACAAAAACATGAGAGTGAGCATGAGCTTGGCAAACTTACAAGTTCCATTCTGCCTAATTATTAATGCTGATTTTTCTAATTTTTAGATTTGATAATTATTACCTTTTGATTTCAAAAAAAATTCAATGTCAATGTTATCAAATTAATTACACATTGAAAATTATAACTGAAATAAAATTGCAGCAGAAATAAAAGAATCACAGAGAAATATCCATGCACAATAGAAACAAGATTTATCCTGGGAAAACCTGAACTTGAGAAAAAAACCCAACAAAATTTTCTCTAGAAGAAATTCAATCCAAGTTCATGAATACATTACCAGACAAATGAAGAGTTCCAAGCACATAGAAGTTGCACCCTAGTGTGAGGAAGATCTCTCAAGTATGGTGCATCACTAGAACAAGATAGCGCACCATAGAATTGACACAACTAGCAACTGTAACTGCAACTGCAACCGGATAATGCGCACTAGAAAGGGAGAGCTGATAAGATGTGTAATAATGAAATGAATCTACCTTTATTTATACTACTCAAGTCACCCTAATTTACTGGCAGGGCCGACTTGTCATTTTTGTCTTCTATTTCTTTTAGTGCATTCCAAGGTCTTCTATAATGGTCTCTTGTATTTTCCTATGGAGAATGTTTGCCTGAAGTTTCAAAACTTCAACACTCCCTCTCAACGAGGGAGACATTCTCCATACTTGGATTTCTTCTGTCATAGAAAAGTTTCTTCATGAGCCATGTTGATGATCCATCTCCACACAACTGTGTTTAACACCTCAGGTCTCAAAGAAGACCACACTTGGACCATTCACCTCCACAAGTACACCCTTGTGAGTGAATGTCACCATAGGTAAACTCCTGTGAGTGAATTTGCCATTCTCTGTTTGTTAAACCACCAATCCTGGGATAATGACGTCCGATGCTATTTGACACGTGGAAGCACCTCAAGCACCTCGAGTCCACAGGTAAACCCCTATAAGTAAGGACTACGCCTGAGCCCATTTACCATAAGTACACCCTTGTGATAAAGATGTCCTATCTCCATTGGTCTGCAGCCCAATCTAGGAGAAGGCCTACTCGATGCTTACCAGGGCCACTCACCACCATAAGTACACCCTTGTGAGTGAGTGTCACTTATAGGTAAACCCCTGTAAGTGAATCGATCATTCTCCATTGGTTAAACCACCAATCCTGGGAGAATGATGCCTGATGCAACCACACACCAGAGGAATACTAGCACCTCAAGTCTTCTATCATGAAGACTACACCTAAGCCACTCACCTCCACAAGTACACACTTGTGAGTGAGTGTCACTTACAGGTAAACCCCTGTAAGTGAATCTATCATTCTCCATTGGTTAAACCACCAATCCTTGGAGAATGATGCCCAATGCTTCCTCCTAGAGAAACAATATCACCTCGAGTCTTATGTCATTCGAAGAATACGTCTGGGCCACATGTACACCCCTGTGAATATCTGTCTGATGCTGCAAATCATCAACACTCCCTCTCAGCGAGGGAGACATTTTGCATCACACCAAGTTTGTCCCTTAAGTATTCGAACTTTACCTTTGACAGAGGTTTGGTGAGAATGTCTGCAATCTGCTCATTTGTGGATATTGTTGATTTTTCAATAAACTAGGTTTAAGCATGAAGTTCATTTGATCTTTAGCTTTTTACTTAAACCATAGACAATTTGTTGTAGCAACCAAGATCACAAGAAGAGACACCATGCACAAGTACACAAGAAGTATCCTGGGAAACCTGATGCAGGAGCATCGCTCACTCATCAAGCGAGCCAACGCGTGGAGCAGAAAAGACAGCTGGACAGTGCCTACAAATTTTGAAATACTTTGGAAGTTGTTGCGCCGTTCTTTAATGAAGTCAGTCATAAAGAAGCACACTTGTATTGTAAAGGGGACCTTGAGCCTTTAAGCTCTTGTCCTTAGTAGATAAGAAGGCATTTAATAGATTTAATGTTGTTAGATAGGAAATTAATTGTAGATTTGACAGTTTCAGTTTGAGAGGGAAACGGATATAGACACCCTCCCTTTGTACATTGTATCATTATCATTCATTCAGGAGCAAGAAGAGAGAGCAAGCAGAGAATTTGTGAAGAACACCCATGTACAGATGTTATTGAATTAATAGAAGAGAGCTTTTGATTCAATTTCATGACTGGGGTTGTTTCTCTGTGTATGATGCTTATATGTTCCTGAATGTTATGTTTTCTTTGTATGCATTTGCTTTGTCTATGCTATGCATGTGATTTTAGGGTTTGAAACTGAAGTCTGAGAAGAAAGAGAATGAGTTTCAATTGTTTCTCTGTCTGAGCCAGGAGATTCCTGCATAGAGTGCAGTCGAATTCATCCGCATTGAGTGCGTTGATGAGGCTAGACAGTTAAACTCTCATTCTTGCTCACCCTAAAGTTGGTGCGGATTTGGTCGAGTCGTGCAGGAGATGTGCAGGCTTAACTTGAAGCCTCAGTAGTGAATTCTGAGCAGAAGAAGACCGGGACTGCTGTTGCCAGAAGAGCCCAGAGTCTGGAAGACCCAACACTTTGAGAGCTGTTGGAGGTCGAGCGCGGAAAGCGTGTACAAAGTCTCTGAGGGAGTCAGAGTTGACATGCTCAGGATGAATAGTTCCTTCGTGACACAGTGGAAAGGGCCGGAAGCGGCTCAAGGAAAGGTTCGAACAGGACGGAGCTTTGGAGCAGAGGAATCTCCAAGGAGAAAAAATAGACGGCCAGAGTTCGCAGAGGAGAATCGCGAAATCCCGTCGACCGTCAGATCTTGGAGAAGTTGCGAGGGATTTAACCCTTGGACGCAGGAGAGACCAAGAGCCATTGCATATCAGTATATCGGGGTTCACGGGGCCCAGGTTTTCATACTCTTTGAAATCGCGATTAGCGATTTCTCGATATAATCGGAGCCGTCGATTGCTACGAGGATACGTGGCGCAAGATCCCGGGAAGTCGGGGTTCGACATTCGGGACTTTTCGGTGCAAAGGAATCGCGACCGGTGAAATCGCGATCCCGCGACTCCCGATAGAGCGGAGAGAGGAGGTGACGTGGCGAGGAATTAGCGCACGTGCCATCGGAGTTCGGGGTTCGGGGATTCGTGGTGCATGTGAACCGCGACATTGGATGTTCCGATTTCCTGATAGGGAAATCCCCAACAAGAGCTGAGAGCGTTGACTTGTTGACCCATCGGGGTTCGGGGTTTTGATTTGCACGAGAATCGTGTCATCGAGTTTCGCGATATCGCGAAACCCGATTTCCCAACATTCAAAAAAAGGGAGATCGTTGAAAAGGAGATTTCTGTGGGTAGCGAGGACTCCCGAGAGGAGTTGGAAGAGTTCTTAGAATTCTTTGGGCCTGTGTGAAAGAAGGTCCTGGTGGAAGCGGGACGCGCGCGGAGGGAGCGTGTCTGCACCAGAGTGGTATCAGAGCGGGAAGTCTTTGCTTCTATAGCAGAGAAGGAGAAGGAGTAAATACACCATGCTTCCGAGAAGAGGTAGACAATCACCCAATCCAAAGGGGGAAAGGGGATTGTCTAGAGAAAGAGAAATGTTCAGGGAAAGAAGTAGCCATGGACATAATCTAGAAATGGAGAGAGAATTACGAAATCTTCGTGCCAGAATGGAAGATATGGAAGCGGCGCAGAGACGCACAGCCAATACTGGAGATCTAAGTGACTCCGAGGGCGAAGCAGAAGCTGTACCACAAAGAGAAGTCCCGACAGAGGAGGCATCAACTGAGCGATTGATCAAAGCTATCGCCAGGATGAGCTCCAAAACCAAAATGGATATTCCAGCGTACGAAGGAAGCCTGGATGCAGAAGAGTTGCTGGACTGGATCCGAGCACTGGACACCTACTTCGACTATGAAGATATCGAAGAGGACAAGAAGGTAAGGCATGCTGTCACTAAGTTGAAAGGACATGCAGCCTTATGGTGGGACGAGCTGCAGGCGGACAGGCGTTCTAAGGGAAATCAGAAAATTAAAAGCTGGGATCGGATGATTGCCAAGATGAAGGAAAAATTCATCCCCAGAGATTATCAGATCACACTGTTCAGGCGAATGCAGAACCTGAGACAGAAGTTGATGACGGTGAAAGAGTACACCGAAGAATTCTACAAGCTCAATATCCGAGCAGGTCATCGGCAGAGCGATGATGAGAAGGTGGCGAGATACCTGAATGGTCTGAGATACGACATTCAGGATGAATTAAGCATGGCAACTATCAGAACAGTTGAGGATGCTTACCAGATGGCTCTGAAAGCCGAGGAGAAGCTGAGCCGTAAGTAAGGACAGCGAGGGCGAAGCCGAAGTCAGCCCAGAGGCAAGGCGGTTGCCCAAGAAAAATATCAGAAGCCCAAGGAGGAATGGAGGAAACCTCAAGGTAAGATTGAAAGAGGTGGATCCTCACAGCGGGGACAACAATATGCTGAGCCGAGGAGACAACATACAGAGCAGGGTGGCGGTTATGCTGATGCCAACACTTTTCCTCGTACCAGAGGTAGGGGAAGAGGTAGAGGAGGAGTCATCACCCGTTTTACCTGTGGAAAAGATGGACACAAAGCCGTTGATTGTCCAGACAGGAAAATGGACAGAGGAGAAGCTCACATCGCTAAGGCGCACAGGCGTGATGTTGAGGGTGAAGACACCGAAACAGGAAGGTCACTGACGGTGCATAAAGCTCTTCTGACACCTGAGAAGGAGGTGGAAGACACAGCTCAGAGAAGCCGACTGTTCAGAACCACATGCAAGACCAAGGGCTGGAAATGCAAGGTCATAGTGGACAGCGGAAGCACCGACAATCTCGTTTCAACCGAGATGGTAGAGAAATTAGAGCTAGAGACAACAGATCACTTGAGTCCATACAAAGTATCATGGCTGTAGAAATGACATCAGGTGAGTGTCACTAAACAATGTTTAGTTGATTTTAAAATGGGTGAATATAAGGATAAAGTCCTGTGTGATGTCATTCCCATGGATGTCTGTCATGTATTATTGGGTAGACCATGGCAGTATGACCGAAACGTGGTTCATGATGGGAGGATGAACATGTACACTTTGGAGAAGGATGGGAGGACACACAGATTACTTCCAAAAAAGGATGAGGAGGTGAAGCCGGAAGTAACCAACACAATACTTCTCATGAGTGGGAAGGAACTTCTCAATGAGATGGAGAAGAAAGAAGATCCACAATTCTTTGTGGTCAGGAAGTCGAGAATTGTCCTGACTAGCACAAGAGTAGATGACCTACCGGAGGAGGTTCAGGAACTATTGGGAGAGTTCGCTGATATCATCGTGGACGAACTACCTCATTCGTTGCCACCGGTGCGGAGTGTGAGTCACCACATAGACCTCATACCTGGAGCAAGTTTGCCGAATAAAGCTGCATATAGACTGACGCCTCAGGAAAATGAGGAAGTCAAAAGGCAGGTACATGACTTGCTGGATAAAGGACTGGTCAGGGAGACCCTGAGTCCGTGTGCTGTTCCAACAATACTAAGTCCAAAGAAGGATGGAGGCTGGAGAATGTGTACAGACTCCAGAGCGATAAACAAGATTACCATCAGGTACAGATTTCCACTGCCGAGAATGGATGATCTGATGGATTGCCTGAGTGGGGCAAATTACTTTTCAAAAATTGATCTGAAGAGCGGATATCACCAGATTCGCATGAGAGAGGGCGATGAGTGGAAGACAGCGTTCAAAACAAACGAAGGGTTGTACGAATGGCTGGTCATGCCGTTTGGCTTGACGAATGCGCCGAGCACATTCATGAGACTAATGAATGAAGTCCTGCGAGAATTCATCGGGAAATTTGTTGTTGTATATCTAGACGACATACTGATCTTCAGTAAGACGAAGGCTGAACATTTGAAACATTTGGCCATTGTGATGAGAAGACTACAGCAGGAGAAGCTGTTGGTCAACATGAAGAAGTGTTCCTTCATGAAGACAGAGCTCATTTACTTGGGTTTTGTTATTTCAGCGAATGAGTTGAAGATGGATCCCGAGAAGGTGAACGTGATTAAGAATTGGCCATCACCCAAAAATGTCTTCGAGGTGAGGAGTTTCCATGGTTTGGCTAGTTTCTACAGAAAATTCATTCGGAATTTCAGTGGAATTAGCGCTGCGATGATGGACACAGTGAAGAAGCGACACAAGACTTTTCATTGGACAACAGAGGCTGAGAGGAGCTTCAATCTGTTTAAGTGAAAAATCACAGAGCAACCAGTGTTAGTGTTGCCAGATTTTTAGAAGACATTTCAGGTGAAATGTGATGCAAGCGGATATGCAGTAGGAGGGGTCTTGAGTCAGGATGACAGACCAGTTGCATATTTCAGTGAGAAGCTGGATGACGCGAAGCTGAAATACTCAACGTATGACAAGGAATTTTATGCCATCATACATGTATTAAAGAAGTGGAGGCATTACTTGATACCCAAGGAATTTGTATTGTACAGTGATAATCATGCATTGCAGTTTGTAAGTCAACAGGATAAGTTGAATCAGAAACATGCAAAATGGGTAGAGTACATGCAAAATTTCACATTTGTGATAAAACACATTTCAGGAACTGCTAACAAAGTGGCTGATGCTTTGAGCAGGAAATGTCTGTTGTTGCAGGAGTTCAGAGTCAAGACATTGGGTTTTGAAAATCTCAGAGATATGTATGCAGGAGATGCAGATTTTGCAGAGGCATACAAGGCAGCTGAGAATCCAGTTCTCAGGGATCGGAGTCCGTGGATAGACTACATGATTCAGGATGGATTGTTGTTTTGAGGCAATCAGCTATGTATTCCAATTTTCTCCATGAGGGAGAATTTGGTAAGGGAAAAGCACAGTGGAGGCTTGGCAGAACACTTTGGCCACGACAAAACATTCGCGAAGCTGAGCGAATCATATTTTTGGCCAGGTATGCGAGCAGATGTTAAGAGGTTTGTTGACAGGTGTCGAATTTGTCAACACTCGAAGGGCCGAAAGCAGAACGCCGGTTTTTATCAACCGTTGCCCATACCTGAGAGGCCATGGGAGGCCATACGTATGGATTTTGTATTAGGACTGTCGAGGACGCAAAGGGGAGTTGATTCCATCTTTGTGGTGGTTGACAGGTTTTCAAAGATGGCACATTTTATTCCGTGTCAAAAGACTAGCGATGTGACCCACATCGCCAACTTATTTTTCAAAGAGGTTGTTAGATTACATGGATTACCGAGAAGCATAGTCTTGGACAGGGATACCAAGTTCATAGGCCATTTTTGGAGGACGCTATGGAAGAAGCTAGGGACAAACTTGGCCTTTGGTTCTGCTTATCACCTGCAGACAGATGGGAAAACAGAGGTTGTGAACAGAAGTCTGGGGGATTTGTTGAGAAGTCTGGTGATGGAACACCACAACAGTTGGGACTAGATATTACCACAGGCAGAGTTCGCGTACAATGATTCTGTGAATCGGAGTACAGGAAAAAGCCCATTCTAGATTTTGTATGGGACACAACCGAGGGGAGTTTTTGAACTCAGGGAGTCAAAACAGGCTATGACTAGCAGTGCTAGTGCAGAAGAGTTCGTTGAGGCGATGCAGGAACTTCATAGTCAGGTGAAGCAGCGATTGCAAGACTCAAATCGAGAGTACAAACGCAGAGCAGATCAGCATCGGAGACAGCTTCAGTTCGAAGTTGGCGATCTTGTTCTCGCACACTTGAGGAAAGAGAGGTTCCCAAGGGGAACATACAATAAACTGAAGATGAAAAAGATTGGGCCATGCAGAGTCCTGAAGAAGTTCGGAGAGAACGCATATGAAATCGAGTTGCCGGATGGCATCGAAATATCTCCGATATTTAATGTTTCGGATTTATATCCATACAAGGCCGAGGGAGCAGGAGAAGAAGCTGGAAGTGATGAGTAGCCAGAAGTCTAGTGGCAGAAGCAATTACCAGTTGCAGAGAAGCCGCAGATGGAGTACATACTGGACAAGCGAGTGGGAAAGAAGACCAGGAGAAAGCATTATTTTGAATACCTGGTGAAATGGAAGAATCACCTAGTGGAAGATGCCAGCTGGGAAACAGAGGCAGTAATACAGAAGCATGGATAGACTTTGCAGGAGCTCATGGACAGGAGCCCATGAAAATTTTCAAGCCAAGGAGTATGATGCAGGAGCATCGCTCACTCATCAAGCGAGCCAGCGCCTGGAGCAGAAAAGGCAGCTGGATAGTGCCTACAAATTTTGAAATACTTTGGAAGTTGTTGCGCCGTTCTTTAATGAAGTCAGTCATAAAGAAGCGCACTTGTATTGTAAAGGGGACCTTGAGCCTTTAAGCTCTTGTCCTTAGTAGATAAGAAGGCATTTAATAGATTTAATGCTGTTAGATAGGAAATTAATTGTAGATTTGATAGTTTCAGTTCGAGAAGGAAACGGATATAGACACCCTCCCTTTGGACATTGTATCATTATCATTCATTCAGGAGCAAGAAGAGAGAGCAAGCAGAGAATTTGTGAAGAACACCCATGTACAAATGTTATTGAATTAATAGAAGAGAGATTTTGATTCAATTTCATGACTGGGGTTGTTTCTCTGTGTATGATGCTTATATGTTCCTAAATGTTATGTTTTCTTTGTATGCATTTTCTTTGTTTATGCTGTGCATGTGATTTCAGGGTTTGAAACTGAAGTCTGAGAAGAAAGAGAATGAGTTTCAATTCTTTCTCTGTCTGAGCCAGGAGATTCCTACATAGAGTGCAGTCGAATTCATCCGCATTGAGTGCGTTGATGAGGCTAGACAGTTAAACTCTCATTCTCGCTCACCCTAAAGTTGGTGCGGATTTGGTCGAGTTGTGCAGGATATGTTCAGGCTTAACTTGAAGCCTCAGTAGTGAATTCTGAGCAAAAGAAGACCGGGACTGCTGTTGCCAGAAGAGCCCAGAGTTCGGAAGACCCAACACTTTGAGAGCTGTTGGAGGTCGAGCACGGAAAGCGTGTACAAAGTCTCTGAGGGAGTCAGAGTTGACAAGCTCAGGAGGAATAGTTCCTTCGTGACACAACGGAAAGGGCCGGAAGCAACTCAAGGAAAGGTTCGGACAGGACGAAGCTTTGGAGCAGAGGAATCTCCAAGGAGAAAAAATAGACGGCCAGAGTTCGCAGAGGAGAATTGCGAAATCCCGCCGACCGTCAGATCTTGGAGAAGTTGCGAGGGATTTAACCCTTGGATGCAGGAGAGACCAAGAGCCATCGCATATTGGTATATCGGGGTTCACGGGGCCCAGGTTTTCATACTCTTTGAAATCGCGATTAGCAATTTCCCGATATAATTGGAGCCGTCGATTGCTACGAGGATACGTGGCGCAAGATCCCGGGAAGTCGGGGTTCGGCATTCGGGACTTTTCGGTGCAAAGGAATCGCGACCGGTGAAATCGCGATCCTGCGACTCCCAATAGAGCGGAGAGAGGAGGTGACGTGGCGAGGAATTAGCGCACGTGCCATCGGAGTTCGGGGTTCGGGGATTCGTGGTGCATGTGAACCGCGACATCGGATGTTCCGATTTCCTGATAGGGAAATCCCCCACAAGAGCTGAGAGCGTTGACTCGTTGACCCATCGGGGTTCGAGGTTTTGATTTGCACGAGAATCGTGTCATCGAGTTTCGCGATATCGCGAAACCCGATTTCCCGATATTCAAAAAAAGGGAGATCGTTGAAAAGGAGATTTCTGTGGGTAGCGAGGACTCCCGAGAGGAGTTGGAAGAGTTCTTAGAATTCTTTGGGCCTGTGTGAAAGAAGGTCCTGGTGGAAGCAGGACGCGCGCGGAGGGAGCGTGTCTGCGCCAAAACCGTTCTCAACAAGGGAAGAAAACCTAGCCAATCCTTTGCTATATTCTTCAAGAGAAAGACCTCCACCACCATAAACAACTAGCACACAAAAGGGTGCTTCACAAACCCTAGAAGATTAGCGCCCAAAAGAGGTGTGCACTTTTCCCAAGAACAAGTGTTTGCTGAAATTTCCAAACTCACACTTATGATATGATTCCTCAATGGGGAATTTACCTTTAGTTATATTAGACTGAACCTGTCAGCAGTAGTGTCTATTGGCACAACAGGGTCGACCTCAATAACTCATAATATAATTAATAATTACCATATTAATTATCTTTCACTTTATGGTGGGGCCAACTTGCATACCCTTTACATCACAAAGAGGGTTACATGAAGTCTGACTCTTGAACAATATAGCAAGGGATCTCATACACCCACTAGTGCTCAGCCACTAGGGGCAGATCCATCTGTGCTCAGCGACAGGGATGTACACATCTCTATCTCACTGTGTCTCACAGGAGAACCACACTCACTAGTGCTCAGCCACCGGGATCACGTTCACCTATGCTCATCCACAGACACGTCCAACTCAACAGATCTTCTTTCTCACTGCGTTACATGTGAGATTCATCTAGAGTTCATCATCTTAACTCTCTACTCAGAGGAGGCTAATACATCGTTTCATCTCCATCTCAAAACGATGCACCCAACTCATGGGATTTTCCACACGTTCACTTGTGCTCAACCACATGCACATCCAACTCAACAGATCTTATTTCTCACTGCGTTACACAGGAGAATCATATGGAGTATCATCTCGACTCTCTACACAGAGGAGGCCAACACAACGTTCCAGTTCTGTCTCAAATATGAACCACACACCCAACTCAGGGGCTCTCTCTTAGGTCCGCTCAATCAGTTTGTGTCCTAGAGAATGTCTCACGCAACTGTAATCATCAACAATCCCTCTTAGCTAGGGAGGCATTTTCCATAAGGCCAAGTCTTGCACGAGAGTACTCGAACTTTTTCTTGGCTGTAGTCATCAACACTCCCTCTCAGCTAGAGAGGTATTCTCCACCAAGTCAGTTTCTCACGGAAGTACTTGAACTTCGTATTGGCAAGCAGTTTGGTGAAGATGTCTACAATCTGCTCATGTGTAGGAAGGTACATCATGTGTACTACTTTCCTATGCATCATGTCTCTGAAAAATGATATTTTATCTCAATGTGTTTCGATCTATCATGAAACACAAGGTTCTCAAAGAGCTTCACACAGCTCTGGTTATAATCATAGAATCCATCTCATGATCAAGTAAATCTGTCAAGAACTTGTGAAGCCACACTACTTCACACACTCAATGTTATATACTCTGTTTCTATGGTACTCAAGGCCACATAGCTTTGTTTCCTACTGCACCAGGAAACCATGGCAAACTTCAAGGTAAAACAACAACCAGATGTGCTTTTCTGGTCCACTGTACTTTCTGTCCATTCTGCATATCCCTGCAAACTCAAGTCTACACTGGAGGCATATCTCAGGCCATATCCAACTCTGCCTCGTAGATAGATCAATACATGTTTCGCTGCTGTCCAAGAGTTTGTCTCGACTAACTCATGAATTGGCTAAGTGCGTTCAATGCATAGCATATATCGAGTTCGGGTTTAACCAGATACATCAGTGATCTAATCAACTGTGGAACAATCTCGTCTAAATCATCATCATTCATTTTCTTCAAATCCATCATCATCGGTGTAGGCATGGATTTTCATTTAGTCATACTAAACTTCTTTAATATCTCCACTGTATATTTTCCTTGACTCAAGAAAAATATCATCAGTCTTCTGTCATACTTCTTGTCCCAAGAAGTAGTGCATTATAACTAGATCCTTTATATCAAAATCAAAAGTCAAAGCTTGCTTGGATCCAACAACATGACTTCATGAATAAGTCATCAAAATCAGGCTCTCGTCAACAATGTAGTAATATAGGTTTGGATCAACAACACCTTTGTTGAAACCCAAACTCATCAAGAGTCTATCCATCTAATGTAGTTTCCAACTCATGGATGGTGGCACGGATGGAAGTGTATTGGGCTTACTGGATCAAGTGTCTCATCATAGACAACTCCCTCTGTTTGTGGGAGTCCTCTGGCCACAGCTCTCGGTTTGTATTTCTCGACACTTCCATCAGCTGCATGCTTGATTTTATAGATCCACTTGAAGGTCACCATAGACTTCCCTTCTGGTCTCGGAACAATGTCTCATACATCATTCTTTAAGATATACTGGTATTCTTTTATGATGGTATATTTCCATACCTGTTCACTTGTCGCTTCTCCATGACAGAGAGCCACAGAATCAATGAAGTGGCTCATGGATGAAGGGTAGCTTGAAAATCTCTTTTGCTTTCTCGGGATGTCTCTTGAGGGACTTGTATGTTCCTCTGCCTTCTGCAGATTTTTATCGAGCCTAGGCAGGCCTTTTATGCCCTACGGAAATATCTTTGGGCATATCAACTGGAGAAACTAGATTGGCTGGAATAATGTATGTCTCCCTCTGAACTGCTGAAGGGGGAGAAGGTATTGTCTCTTCCTTCTTTTTATTTTATTTGACTCCCTTTGAGTCAAGTAACTTTCTCTGAAGTCTGAAGGATGAATGTCTTCTTTTACTTGTTTGCTAGATCTTTTATGTCTTCAGGTGTTTTTCTTGACTAGCATAATAATCAATCAATAAGGTTTGGACTCCCATACCAGGGATAATGGTCCAGGTCATTAGGGCTCTCACACTAGAGATAATACCCTTCTCTTATTAAGAATGCAATTAACTATAGTTTTAATAATCAAACAATTTACTTGGATCTCCTGTCATGTTCAATTTTGTATTTGGTTTAGAGGAAGTACTTCTCCTCTCTCTTATCTCCATCCTTTTGAGGTGGGTCTGGATCAATGTCAGTGGTGGAAGCATATTGTCTTCCTTTCTTCATGGTTGGACAATTTCTTGCATAGTGCCCATATTTGTCACATCTGAAGCACTGAATCTCTGAAACATCTCTTCTCTGATTATGACCTGAGGCTAATGGAGACTTCTCATCTCTGAATGTTTGTCTAGAGTTTCTTTTGAATCTTCATCCTTTCTTTGTATGAAGTGCAAGAGCATGGTTGTCATATGGGGAATCTTCCACTCCTCTATTTCTAAGTCTAAGTTCTTCTTGAGTATAGTCTGTCCACTGACGATCAAAAGTTGGTAACTTTTCTCTTCCACTGATGCTTTGAAGAAAAGGTTCCCAGTGTTTTGGAAGATTGTTGAGAGTAGATAAGACAAGTTCTCTGTCAGACATGAGTTCTCCAATGGCACCTAGATGTTCTTTGATCTCTGATATCTTCATAAAGAACGTAGCAACTATATCACCTTTTGTCATTTTGGTACTTTGAAGTTGGCACTTTAAGGTAAGGGCTCTGAGGGTGTTGTCACTTTCAAACATATCTTTTATTGCTTCATACATTTCATAAGATGTCTTCATATCGGAAATACGAGGTGGGAGATGATCTCTTACTGAGTAGATGATTATTTTCCTTGCCTTGACATCTTTTTCCCTTCTTATTTCCTTCTCTTCATCGATAGTTGTTTTTGGTAAAGTATTTTGTATCACACTGAAAAGATCATCTTCTTCAAGGGTGATCTAAAGTCTTGACTTCCAGGAGTTGAAGTTGCTTGATCCATCAAGCCTATCTTCCACTAAGGTCATGTTCTTCATATTTTCAGATTTCTTCACAAACTCTCGCCAACTGGTCTTAGAAAACCTAATGGCTAGGCTAGGCTAGCACTTTTAGGTTTTGTTGGGCTTATGACTACCAACAATAAGTCTTAAGAATGTCATCAGAATACTGGTGAGCTGAAAAGGCTCCTTCAATGAGCTGCAGAAACCTTAAAGCCAAAACTTTGCAGAAAATTGTGAAACCCTAGAAACCATAGGGCCAAAATTTCAAAATGCTCGGAATTACACTCTGAGAGTCTCTGGAGGTGCACTAGAGGAGGTCTTACTCTCCTATGCCAAAATTAGCCCCAACGTCCAAGTATTAAGGGCTAGAACACCTCAGAAAGGAGGGTCGTACGGATTTTCTGGAAACCCTAGGAGGGTCGTACGGTTCTGCAGAATTGAGCGGATGACTGGTAGATGCTTGTGCAATGGGTTCTTCAAGACTTATGCTCTGATACCATGTTGATTTTTCAATAAACAAAGGTTTAAGCATGAAGTTCATTTCATCTTTAGCTTTTTACTTAAACCATAGACAATTTGTTGCAGCAACCAAGATCACAAGAAGAGACACCATGCACAAGTACACAAGAAGTATCCTAGGAAACCCTTCTGAACAAGGGAAGAAACCCAACCAATCCTTTGCTATATTCTTCAATAGAAATACCTCCACCACCATAAACAACTATCACACAAAAGGGTGCTTCACAAACCCTAGAAGACTAGCGCCCAAGAGAGGTGCACACTTTTCCCAAGAACAAGTGTTTGCTGAAATTTCCAAACTCACACTTATGATATGATTCCTCAATGGGGAATTTACCTTTACTTATATTAGACTGAACCTGTCAACAGTAGTGTCTATTGGCACAACATGGCTGACCTCAATAATTCATAATATAATTAATAATTACCATATTAATTATCTTTTACATTAATTATCTTTCACTTTATGGTGGGGTCGACCTGTACCCTTTACGTCACAAATAGGGTTACAGGTAAGTTTCACTCTTGATCAATATAGCAAGGGATCTCATACACCTAGTAGTGCTCAATGACTAGGGGCACATCCATCTGTGCTCATCCACAGGGATGTCCACATCTCTATCTCATGGCGTCTCACATGAGAACCACACTCACTAGTGCTCAACCACTAGGATCACGTTCACCTGTGCTCATCCATATGCACGTCCAACTCAACAAATCTTTTTTCTCACTGCGTTACGCATGAGAGTCATTAGGACTTCATCATCTCAACTCTCTGCTCAGAGGAGGCTAATACATCGTTTCATCTCTGTCTCAGAACGATGCACCTAACTCACGGGCTTTTCCACACATTCACCTGTGCTCAACCATAGGCACGTCCAACTCAACAGATCTTCTTTCTCACTGTGTTACATAGGAGAATCATCTGGAGTATCATCTCAACTCGCTGCACAAAGGAGGCCAACACAACGTTCCAGTTCTGTCTCAGATAGGAACCACACACCCAACTCAAGGGCTCTCTCTTAGGTCTTCTCAATCAGTCTGTGTCTTGGAGGATGTCTCACTCAACTGTAATCATCAATAGATATGTACTAGAGCTTCATTGCTCTCCCACAAGAAACATCTAAAGCCACACTGCTTTACGACTTGCGATACTGGCTGCAATATACTATGTCTTTGCTGTACTAAGTGTTATAGAAACCTACTTTCCTGAAATCGTAACTGATCCCAAGCTGAAGTAGCACCTCAAGGTGCTCAATCTGTCCACTGCACTCCTTGCCCAATCATAATCTGTATATCCCTGCAGCCTCACTTCACCACCTTAGAAATACTTGAGGCCATATTCAATTGTACCATGCAGGTACCTCAACACGTGCTTTTGTTGCAACCCAATGGTAGTGTCTCGGATCTACCATAAACTGGCTCAAGGTGCTTACTGCAAAGAAAATATTCGGACTAGTGTTAACCAAGGACATCAAGGATCCAATCAATTGCGTGTACATAGTGGGATCCACCAAATCTGAATATGAAGTAGAATCACTCAACTTCTTCAAATTTGTCTCCATAGGTGTAGTCATGGACTTGAAGTCCATCATATAGAACCTCATTAGTATCCCCTAACTAAGGAAGAGCTCATCTAGTCTCTGTCACACCTCTAATCCCAATAGTACATCTGGCCAAGATCCTCCACCTCGAACTCTGGGGCCAACTCCCTCTGTCACTGAAGCGACCCTTGTTTCCCAGTCTGCCTCACTCGTTGCGTCCTTTGTGACTGAGAAAAAATCCATACCCCAATCCTCTTGGCTGGATGCCTCCTCTGTCACTGTAGCAAGGTCTACTGAAATAAGTGGATCCTCCCAGGAGGTCTCATATCTCTTAGAAGCCTTCTGCGTCTGAAGCTTCTATTTGGCCTCATCAATTCATGACACATGTCTGTCAGTCCTGGAAGATGTTTCTCTCTCCCACCTGAATATGAGGGGGAAATACATTTGAATGATCGGCTCTCCCTCTGATCCAATTGGCTTTCTCTAATATCATCTCACTATGAGTCTAGATGCTCCATATGAAACTTGACTCCTTCTGATTCTGTACAATCTTCGGAGCCATCTCCTCCCTCTACACCTGCTGACCTCCTTTGAAGTTTGATCTCCTATGAACTGTCATGGGAGGTTGCTCCTCCCTACTGGATCCCGAGAGTTGACTCCCTTTGAACTCTTGACTCCTTCTGAGTTGGTACTTGGTGGGGTCATTTGCCTCTTCACTGGTGGAGCCACCTGCTCCTCTTGGAAGGTTTTGGAATCAATGATGTGACTAATCGATGTCATATAACTAGAGAAACTTGGAGGTCGTTTTCTCTCCCTGAAAGTATCACTAGGAGCTGCATGCCTCTTTGTATCCTGCAAAGTGTCATGAAGCCATGTTGGTCTCTTCCTGGTCACTTCAACATCTCTAGGTAGATCTACTAGCTCGACTAGCTCTACTGACACCTCCTAATAGCCTAAAGGATGGATAACTGGACTATACAGTCATCTTTCGGAGCCTTCTGCTCCTCCTCATCAATATCCATGTGGAACACTCTGCATCCCACAAAAGTATCCTTCTTTTCATAAGGTTATAACTGCGTCCTCTTCTCCTTCAGTACATGGATGTATATTGCCATGTACACAACTCTATGTTTGGATAGTCTGCTCCATGTCTCAAACTAGAGACTATCTAATATGTCGCCTCCTACAACTGTCACTATAGCTCCCTCTTAGAGCTATCACATGTGACATGCCTGGAACAAGAACAAGAATAATTATAGGAACAAGCTCTTTCTCGGAGCTATCACCTGTGATCTGCCTGGAACAAGAAACAAGAGTAAGAACATGAACAACAC
This sequence comes from Picea mariana, assembly GCA_032191745.1. Taxonomy (NCBI): domain Eukaryota; kingdom Viridiplantae; phylum Streptophyta; class Pinopsida; order Pinales; family Pinaceae; genus Picea; species Picea mariana. The sequence continues at coordinate 56,224 of JASDQU010310186.1, forward strand.
TTTTCCATTGTTGTTACCAATCATTCCTCCATGGTAACCTATTTGGAACAAAACAAGAACATCTCCATGGTAACCTCCATGGAATTTACAACGTAACCTGCCTGGGACAAAGACAACAACCAATAACATCTCCTAGAAGAGATCAATTTCATTTTCTAAATAAGTGCATCATTAGTACTAAACTGTGAGCATTTACATAATGATCATTGTACTAACAATTTTCAAGTGTTACTAGACATTTGATAGCAAAAATACTCAGTAGTAATAGACCTCTAAAGACTATTTTTTTTTGTAAATAAAAATATATATATTACCTTAGAGAGTCTTCATAGTGATACACATGTCAAATTTTTCCACCTGTTTTGCCATACAAATGGAAACTATAACAGGTGGCCTGCAAAACAAGCAAGCATGTTTTTGTTCACATACCAAAACAAAACTAGTCCTAAGTCTAACTGTAACTGTGGCTTCTCTGGACCTGATAACATAACAACAAGAAAACTATACAGTAGGCGAACCTAGGCGACCTTCATTGCTTGGAGTGAAAGTGAACAACTGGCATCATGTCAGGCATTGTCACTTGGTGATCCGAATGGATCTCCGCACGTGAAAGAACTTAGCGCCATGTTGATTTCAAGGTGGCGACAAAAGTGTTTAAATGATGCTTTCTTGGGTTAGATTTCTCATGCATTTAATTATGCATTTGTGGGCTTTAATAACTCATGCATTATTATTATTCACTTGTAATTAAATGATTAATATTTGTGAGAAAAAATGTGTCTCACATATTATTCATTTATTAATTATGGAAATTGGTTTTCATGTGAGAAACCACCTCACACCA
>JASDQU010310186.1:63652-77030 GCA_032191745.1 Picea mariana
GAGTGCTTAGCTCTTGAAAGCCATAGTGCTGAGCTAATGAAGAGCCATGGTCCTTGAATGTAAGAAAGCTTTGAGAGCTCACTTTAAAGAAGGAATATAGAAGATCTGCATTCCAGTTGGAGCAGGTCCGGAGACGTAACCCCAGAGATGGAGGGGTGAACTCCGTTATCAACATTGGTTGTCTCTCTCTTATTTTCCTTCATGTGTTTTATACTCCTTAATGTTCATTTGTATTATGTTTATGTGTTCTAATGCATTATGAACTAATATGCTCAATAAAAACTGTATAAGCCATAGTCAATTTTAAGATCCTCACATTGTAAACATTTGGGAGAGTAGTACTCAACCCGTTTACGGATCACTTGGCTGGCTCGCTTGATAAGGAGTTGAACAAGATATCCAGGCAACGACTGAGGGTGTCTTGGTGATGGAGTTGGTCGGTCATGTCTTGTCGCATTTCAAATATTAGCTGCAGAGGATCTTCTAAGAACATGAGGGGACTGGGTGGTTTTGGTGTTGGGGCTGCAACGTTTAGAGGCTCATTAAAATCTGGTTTGGCAATATATCTTCTTCCAACCATTCTAGAGGAATCTCTTCCTCGACCAGACAACCACCCAAGTTTGTCTTGGTATGGACGTTTGGAGGCTCGTTAACATTTGGAGTAGTCGAAGTTGTTCTTTCCTTTATCCATTATGGAGGAATCTCTTCCTCAACCATACAACCACCCAATTTCGTCATAGGATGGACGTTTGGAGGCTCGTTATCATTTGGTGTAGTCAGCATAGTTGATTCCTCCAACCATTCTGGAGGAATCTCTTCCTCAATCAAACAACCACCCAATTATGTCACAGGGTCAACGCTTTGAGGCAGTTGTTCTGAATTGCATAGGGGGTTCTGAGGGCCGAAGGCAGTGCACAAGGGTTCATTAATCCAATTTTGATCAGATTGGGGAGGGCCAAGAGGACTGTTGAAGGGGATGGGGGGCAGAGAGAGGGCCAAAGAGGGTCCAAGTGGATGGTGTCAGTCCGTGAAACTGTAATAGGTTATCCCACGCTTTGGCTTGCCTCGTTCACGTGGCATTGAAGAGACATAGACGAAGACAATATCTCAACACTAGAGGGGAGAAAGACCAAGAAAGGAATGGGAAGATGAGTGCGAATCCAGAATGAAATAACCATTGTTATTCCTTACCTCCATAAAAACCACATAAGTGACAGGGAAAGGATCCATAAAGACTGAAGTGATGGCGCTGAGCTACCTCTCACTTGCTCTGGTAAGCCTCGACCAAGGTTGGATGTGCTCCATTAAAACCTCTTTCATGTGCAGGTGCACTACCCCCCTTCCAGAGTAAATGCTAGGCATGATGATTTGACGGGGAGGAAGGTTGGAGGTTGTGGGAGTTAACTACGTCGGGGAAATGTGTGTTAGGTGTTGCATGGTAGCCAGGTTTCACCCCATCCGGGGGACCTCTAAAGACTTTTGTCCCAGTTATAACATTTACTTAAGATGCAACAATATAAAATATCAAACCTGATATGCAAACCTGGAGTCTTGTTGTTGCTGTCCCATTTGATTTTGAGTTGTCATATACTTTAGGAGACATCACCACTGCTGCCTCCAACTCTTGGGCTTCCTTTGAGTGCACTAGATATAAGATCCCTTTGGACCTACTGTCACTAATTAGACAAATTTCCTTTTGCCAAGTGTACATCTCCTGCAAACACCCTCATGATATAACTTATATACAAGTGCACACCTCTGAAATTTGTAGCACCATCCAACTTGTCTTCTAATATGAGACAATACATTATCTTAACAAGAAGAAGTCATAAATCTGAATCAGAAGGTTCAATGTTAAGAAAAATGTCAATAAGCCTGATAACCCTAAAATTTTAACTTTGGCAGATTGTTAATCTTAGGAGTGCAGTAGGTGCACTAAGGCAAGGCGAGCTGGTTTATGCTAAAATTCTTCCCGACTTAGCCCAATAATTTGCTCAACAAGCTTTACAAAATGTTGTTGCAACTGTCGTAGTGAGTTTGGCGTAAAATTTCGATTTTCACCAAATTACAATTTGAGAGGTGCAATAAATGTGTTGGAGCAAGGCGAGTTGATCTGTGGTGGAATTAGTCCCGACTTTATAATAAGTGCTCAATGAGCTTGACAAAAATAAAAAACTATGCAATGACAAATATCAACAATGTGGCATTCCATTTTTTTGCTCACAATCTCCCTTCGAGTGATTAGATTGTTCTGAAGGTAACCTGCTCTGATACTATGTTGATTTTTTTAATTTCCTGATCTGATAATTATTACCTTATGATTTCAAACATATTTCAATGCCACTGTTATGCCACTGTTATCATAGATTAATTACACACTGAAAATTATAACTGAAATAAAACTGCAGTAGGAATGACAAAATCATAGCGAAATAACCATTCACAATAGGCACAAGATTTATCCTGATAAAACCCGAACTCGGGAGAAAAACCCAACAAAATTTTCTCTAGAAGAAATTGAATCCAAGTTCATGAATACATCACGAGACAAATGAAGAGTTCCACGCACATAGAAAGTTGCGCCCTAGTGTGAGGAAGATCCCTCAAGTATAGTTGATCAAGATTTATGAGCGGAATGAAAGGAATAATAGACTGAATATAATAACATAGAGATACAAAGAACAACAACATATATCTAGTGAACAATAACTTGTATTGAATAAATAAAATACGCTGAAACTGTAAAACTGCATAACTGAAAACAACTTGCTCGAATGGTGGTAGCTATCTCTGAGAAGAGGTGTGGCTGCTATGCGCATCCATCTGAGCACAATGATTACAATGAGACTCCAAAGGCCTTTTTAACATTACTCATGAATTCCAAAACCCTAGACATCCAAAAACCTAACCCTAGGAGATGAAACACTTAAAGTTATGTGGGCCCTGATGGGTAAGTTGGTACCTCAACTTTCCAGGGTCGTAACTTTTGCATACGACCTCCATTTTAGGCGCGTGATAACTTGTTGGAAAGGTATTTTCGAGAACTACACATTACACCATCAAACTCTGACTCTGTCTGTAGTTTGACTATGTCAAGCAAAAAAAAACATTGTTTAGGGCCCCAAAATGGCCCTGGAAGTACATAAAGATGAATTGACATGAAAACTTACAAAATAAGCTAGTTGGATTAGGTGGGTGGCCACAAATCTCTACTTGAAGATGTGTAGGGATTCAGACAACCCCAGAAGTGTAGAACCCACAATTACAAAGAATTACAAAAGAACGTGTTGAACTAAAAACTGTCAAGAGGAGCTAGTTGGAATAGGTGGGTGGCCACCAATATCCACCGGGATCAGTCCTCCCCCCTTAGGAAGCAATGGTCTCCATTGCACTGAGTGCCCCCATCAAGTGAGGAAACTTCTGCTGAATTTGGCCCCGGGTGAGCCACTTGCCTTGGTGTAGGAGCTGCCATGCCTTGACAACCCGATAAATTTGGATCCTCTGTTGGCGAGTGCCCTTGACCTGTGTATCCACTATATGATCAGTGGATCCTGCTCTAGGTAGTCAGGGTTGAGCTCTGTTGGGTTCAACTGTTCTTCGATCTCCGAGGTGTCCAATAATGGTGGAAAATATCGCCGAAGGAGGTCCACATTGAACATTGGGTGCAAGCCAAGGAATGGTGGAGTGTTGAGCTCAAAAGCATTGGTACCCACAACCTTGGTGATAGTGTAAGGCTCATAGCGAAGTGGGTGGAGCTTCTGATCGAGCCCTGTAAGGTGCTCTTTCTGCAAATATAACCAGACCTTGTCTCCCACCTGAAACTGGTGCAGTACTCGGTGTTGATCATGGTGCTACTTGTACTTAGCCTTGGCTTTCTACAAAATCTCATGGACCTGTTGGCGGATGTGCTCAATCTGCTCAATGAATCTGGTGGATTTTTCGGCCTCAGACTGAACATGGGAAGATCTTCCTATGTGGTATCAAGAGGTAGTGCAACATCAATGGGACCCAAGAGTTGGAAACCGAGCCCCACCTGAAATGGGTTATGGTCGGTGGAGCTATGGAGAGCCTTGTTGTAGCTGTACTGAACATAGGGAAGACTCTCATCCCATGTATGCGGATTCTTAGAGTTGTACAGGTGCATGATGTGTACAATCATTCGATTGATGACCTCTGTCTGGCTATCGGTTTGGTGGTGGAAAGCAATGGACTTAGTGAGCTTGGTGTCCAACAATGATCAGAGACTCGATCAAAATGTGTTGAGGAACCCACTGTCCTGATATGAGGTGATGGTTTGTGGTATCTCAAAATGGACCCACACTCGTTCGAAGTAGAGCTTGGAAGTATCTTCTGTTGTGATGCTCTTCTTGCAGGCTGTGATAATGGCCATCTTTGAAAACCAATTAACAACCACAAATATACAACCATTGTCGTGCTTGGTGGACGAAAGGCCAGACATTTAATCCATCGAGATGGATTCCCAAGGCCTCTTGGAAGTAGGAAGAGGGGTGCATAAGTTTTTCTTCTTGATGGATGGCTTGGCAATGGAACATGTAGTGCAAGATATGATATACTTGCTGACGTCTTGTCGAAGTTTTGGCCAATAAAAATGTTTATGTAGAACTACCACAGTTTTCTCCACTTCAAAATGTCCTGCCATCCGACTGTAGTGAGCCTCCCAAATCAACTTTGCATGCTCGCTTGTGGGAACACAGAGGTGGCCCAAATGGCATAACAATCCATCTTGGATGTGAAAATCATTGACATTTTCTCCTATACCTAAGAGCTGATAGGGGGTGGTGAAGTCAGGGTCATGCTGATAAAGTTGAGGCCACTCAGATGCCTCATGCCCACATGAATGGAGCACTGTGGTGAGTGCTGCAACGGGAGGGCGACTGAGGCAGTCACCGACACGATTTGTGCTCCATGTTTTAGACTTGATGTTGAGATGGAACTGTTGTAGGTATGTGGACCACTTTTGATGGTAGTCATTCCGCAACTTCCCCTGTGTCAGTATGAACTGTAGAGGCTTGTGGATCAATGTGTATGATTGTCTCCTTTCCCAGAATGTAATACTTTGATTAACGACATACTTTCACAATGGAATACATTTATTTGTCATAGGTGGGGTTTTTCCGGACAGTATCTGAGAGTGTCTCACTATGGTATGCTAATGGATGACCATAATGAGTGAGGACTATGCCTACAATATAGTCGAAGGCATCAGTCTCAATCTCGAACGGTTGTTGCAGATCATGTAAGGAGAGTACTGGAGCTGAGCATAAGCGATGCTTCAGATCATCAAATGCTTGTTGTTGTGCCTACCCCCATGCAAACTTTGCCTTGCCACTACCCTTGGTTACTTGGCTGAGGGCCCATGCAATATGGGAGAATCCCAACACAAACCTTCGGTAGAAGTTGGCAAGTCTCAAGAAGCTCTGAAGCTCAGTTAGTTTGTTCGGGGCTGGCCAGTCACAAATGACTTGGATCTTAGCTTGATCCACATTTACCCCATTCTCATCAACAATGTAGCCCAAGTATTGGACCTTGTTCATGCCAAAGGAGCATTTTTCCAAGTTGGCATATAGCTTATGCCGCCGTAGAGTGCCCAAAACCTGCTGAATATGCTGCATGTGCTCCTCCCAAGTTCTGTTGAAGATGAGGATATCATCGAGATATACCACCACAAAAGATTTGGTGAAGGGTCTCAATACATCATCCATCAATCTCATGAAAGTTGCTAGTGAATTTGTTAAGCCAAAGGGCATTACCAACCATTTGAAGAGACCTTCTTTAGATTTAAAATATATCTTCCATACATCAGTTGGTTTGATGGGAACCTGGTGGTAGCCAAACTTTAGGTCAATCTTGCTGAAGAAATTTTCCCCCTTGAGTTGGTCAAGAAGGTCATCGATTTTGGGAATTGGGTATCGGTTCATGACTGTGATTTTGTTTAATGTTCTGTAATCAATGCAGAGCCACCAGGTCCCATATTTCTTCTGCACCAACACAATCGGGCTTCTGTGAGGGGAGGATTTGGGTCAAATGTGCCCCTTTTGAAGCAACTCTTGGATATGGCACTTGATTTCGTCATTTTCCATCCGTGAGCGACAATAGACTAGTCCATTAGGCAGTGGTGCATCGAGGGTTAGATCAATTGGATGCTTGACTTGGTAGTGCATCAGTACCCTGGTGGGTGAGGAGAAGATGTCTCTGTACTCTTCCACGATCTCGTCCACTTTCTTTTGCTGCAAAGAGAGGCTCTGTGCAGAGGTCATAGGTGTGGCAGCGACCTTCTTCCTACTGCGAGCACAGATCACAAAGAAGACAAACTTCTCGGTCTGTGAAATGACCTTACTACATTGCTTAGTAGAGATTAAAGAAATAACGGTAGGTGGTGCTACCTCTGGTATCCTGTGCAATTGTCTACCCAAAGTAATAATAACACTGCAGGGTCCAGACTCATATACATCATGTCGCTTCCACAAATATGGCTGGCCTGAAAGAACATCACAAACTTCAAGGGGAGCAATATCACACAATACCTCATCTTTCAAGGGCTTGATGTTGTAGGGAAGACGACATTGTTGGTTGATGCACAGATCTCGTCCTTGGCGAAGCCAACCGATGGTGTAGGGCTACGGGTGCGGTGTTATCGACAGGTCCAACTGCTTGATGATCTTTGCTAAAATTAGGTTCTTCTGAATGCCACTATCAACAATGAAATGCAACAAAGTCCCCTTTACCCACGTATGTGAGTGAAAGAGGCGTTCCCTTTCCTATGGTTCTTTTGGTTCACTTGGTTGGACTTTGGTGGTAGCGATAATGGCACTGGTTTTGAAATTGATGATTTGCTTCTCACTTTTTGGATTTGATCCGGAGTCAAAATTTGTCTTTGACTCGGAAGCTTTCAACTTGACCACCAGTGACTGTTTGGAGCGACATTCTTCGGTGTTGTGCCAAGGGATTTTGTGGTATTCACACCATTTTCCTGTGTCCTTCTTCGACTTCTCATTACCCTTCTTGGATTGCGGCTTAGACTTGTTGTATTGAGAGCGAACATATTTTCCATGTCCCTTGTTTTGTGGGTTGGGGCCTGCTTTTCCCTACTTCGATTGTGAGGAGTTTGCAGACCCAAACTTTTGCCTCTTCTGCTTAAATTTCTGCTCGATCTTGACAACATATCTATAAGTTGCACCTAATGATGCACTGTCTAGAAACTCCATTTCTAATTAAATGTATCTATGCAGACAACCGCAGTATTTGAGCACCAGATGTCATTCAGAGTCTTTGATACCCAATTTGATGCATAGGGTATGGAAAATATTGGTGAAATTTAGTATTGTTTGGTCCCTTTCCTGATGCAGTGTGGCCCATCTTGTGTACTGGTACTTGTAGCTTCCAACATGGTAGTATTGTTCTTCAATGGTATCCTTGTAGGAATCCCATGTTGGGGAGACCACAAATATTGCAGATTCCTCTATGGCCCTTTGCTTAGAGTAAGTATCCCACCGGTCTTTAACATGGGGGACGACTTTGAGGAGTGCAAAAGTAATATTTTCCCTGTTGGAAAAATTGTGGACCAAAAAATAACCTTCAAGCAGATTCAACCATTTATTTACCGCATCTGTATCTATCAATCCTTCAAATAGTGGAATATAAAAAATTACTTTTACCTTGAAGGGGGTTGTGTTGGAGTTACTTTACGCACACCTAGGATTTATTTTTCTTAAGGTTATTCCTTGTTTATTATTCATAATTAGTCATTATCTAGTCTCCTATATTTTAGGGGAGAATATTCCACCTAGAGAATATTCTCTTTCAGTTGACACTTCAATTTGACTAGTTGAGTTGAGTTTAGATGTTGCATTGGTTTTGTCACCATGCAACATTGGGATCATCATCAATTCACTACTCTTTGTTTAGTCAGTTAACTGAAGACTAGTTGACTAGTTAACTCAGCTAGGTGGTAGTTCACTCCCGTAACTGCCTGAGAGACTAGACTAGGTGGCAATTTACTCTTGTAACTGTTGGTGTGTGTCCAGATCAATCTAGACCACCACTATGGCTCATTAGTTACTTATGTAGCCTATATCTATTGTAAATTATTCACTCTTTGAGTGTGGAATATGGTTAATGAGAATTCTTCCATTCTTTTTATCTTGCTTCTTCTTTCTCAATTTCTCTATGTAAATGTGTGTAGTATTTTCTAGCTAGATCTATTCTGTGTAGGTTCAACACATTTACATGGTATCAGAGCCGACAGGCTGCTAAGCAAAAGCTACACCAAATTATTTTTGCAGGTACTGAAGATTGAAGAACGTGAAAAATATGGAATTTATGTTTTACTCACCGATAATACTTCTTACGCCTCATAACTATTTGGAGTGGAAGCCAAAGATTCTACTTTTTCTCAGAAGTAGAGGCTTATACCAAATAGCCATGGCAATGGAAGTAGAGGTTGATTTCACCGATGAGAAAAATGACTTTCTCAATAAACAAGATATGGCCATAGGATTTATCTGCATGTCTATTTCTCCAGAAATTCTCCACCAAGTATGTGATGTCACCCAAGAATTCACTCCAAATGAATTATGGACCAGATTAGAGGTTCTATTTGGGAATAAATAAGATTGTGAAGATTGCATGCAGGGGATTGGAAAGATAGAGCCAGAAGAGAAACCGTCAAAAGATCAAGCCTCTTATTATAAAGAGTCTTCTACAAAAGTTTTTGCAGAAATTTATATTCCAATAATTGAAGATGATGTCTACTCCATTTCAGATTTATTTTCTGAAATTCATGTGGAAGATACATGGCATGCATCTCAGGAGTCACATGCAGACACTTTTGCATGCACCATGCATGCTTGTCAGGAGAAAAAAAGAGAGCTGCGCACATAAGACGCCATTCTGATATTTTCTGAGAAAATTTTTCAAAAAAAAATTGGATATTTGAATTCCTCTTGAGAAAATATCCAATTTCAAAAAAAAAATCATCCGAAACGGAGTCCAGAAAGTGAAGTTATGATCGTTTTAAAATCAACAAAATTTCAGCGTTTTTCTGGAAACGGCCGTACGGTTTTCAAAATTTCATCCAAAATTTATTTGGATACTATTCATTACAAGAAGATAAAGTGGATATGTGTGGACATCTCAATGGTGCATATAATTCATCAGATCTGTGCAGACATCTACATCTTCAACAAAATCTTCAAAGAGCACAAACTTGCATAGTTGCGAGGTCTTCTTGGAATGAAGGACATGGTTGCTTAGAAACTACCTTTTGTTCCTTATAATTTTTTATTTAATGCATTGTAATTTGAGGGGGGGTTTGTTCCCATGAGGTTTTCTCTCTTTCCTCGTTTATTTTGTATTTGGGTACCTAACATGGCCTCGTAGTCGGGACCCAATCTTTATTTTCACCATAGTGATGCTCAGGGGGGGTGTTGGAGTTATTTTACACACACCTAGATTTTCTTAAGGTTATTCCTTGTTTATTATTCATAATTAGTCATTATCCATTCTCCTATATTTTAGGGGAGAATATTCCACCTAGAGAATATTTTCTTTTAGTTGACACTTCAGTTTGACTAGTTGAGTTGAGTTTAGATGTTGCATTGGTTTTGTCACCATGCAACATTGGGATCATCACCAACTCACTACTCTTTGTTCAGTCAGTTAATTGAAGACTAGTTGACTAGTTAACTCAACTAGGTGGTAGTTCACTCCCGTAACTGTCTGAGAGACTAGACTAGGTGGTAGTTTACTCTTGTAACTGTTGGTGTGTGTCCAGATCAATCTAGACCACCACTATGGCTCATTAATTACTTATGTAGCCTATATCTATTGTAAATTATTCACTCTTTGAGTGTGGAATATGGTTAATGAGAATTCTTCCATTCTTTCTATCTTGTTTCTTGTTTCTCAATTTCTCTCTGCAAATGTGTGTAGTATTTTCTAGCTAGATCTATTCTGTGCAGGTAGTTATGTGGGACTCGATGGGGAAGTTGGTACCCCAACTTCTTGGGGTTGTAACTTTTGCATACAACCTCCATTTTAGGCGTGTGATAGCCCGTTGGAAAGGTATTTTCGAGAACTACACATTATGTCGTCAAACTCTAACTTTGTCTATAGTTTGAATGTGAAAAGCCAAAAAAACATTGTTTAGGGCCCCAAAACGGCCCTGGAAGTACATAAAGATGTACTGACATGAAAACTTCCAAAATAAGCTAGTTGGATTAGGTGGGTGGCCACCAATATCCACCTGAAATTTGTGTAGGGCTTCAGACAACCCTAGAAGTGTAGAACCCACAATTACAAATAATTATAGAAGAACGTGCTGAACTAAAAATTGTCAAGAGGAGCCAGTTGAAATAGGTGGGTGGCCAACAATATCCACCTGGATCAATGTTGCATCACTAGAACAAGATATCTCACCACAAAACTAACACAACTGACAACTAGCAATTGCAACTGCAACTGGCTAATGCGCACTAGAAGAGGAGATTTGATAAGATGTGTAATAATGAAATGAATATGCCTTTATTTATACTAGTCAAGTCACCTTAATTTATTGGGAGGGCCGACTTGTCATTTTTGTCTTCTATTTCTTTCAAGTGCATTACAGGGTCTTCTATAATGGCCTCTTGTGTTTTCTTATGGAGAATGATTGCCCAAAGTTTCAAAACTTCAAGAATTTATGCTCTCATATAAAGGTGTTAAATGTGTAAGTAAAAATAAATCCCTATATATCTACGTTTGGATATATATGCAAATCGTTAGACAACTTTCATTAATTATTTGTATATGCAAACTATTCGATAGCTTTCATCAAATTTTGTACTGATGAATTGTTTGGGTTACCAGTGATGAATTGTTTGGGTTAATGATGATGAGTTGTTTGGGTTACTAATGAATTGTTGGAGTTATGTAGTGCTTTAGAGACCAAATAAAACAACTCATATGTAACCAAAGTTGGTGTAATTTTATGTATTATTTTCTTACACAGTAGGCTTGACAAAAACTCTATAAATGATGTCAAAATCAATTTTATTTTATTTTCTTGGAAATACAGTGGTGAAAGTAAGCATACCTTTTATACATTTTAGACATTCTTTCATACACTTGTTGTGTATTTTCTAAACTCCATTGAGACCAACACAATACTCACAAAAACATCCAACTAAAATTCAATGAATTTTTCATCAATTGTGAAATATTTTGACATAGGAATTTTTAGATATGATGTTCTTTTATCTTTGTAAATAAATATGTGAGAGGAGACTAAGTAATTTATGTATATACCTGGGTCGTTGCATCACTCTCAATTTGAAATTGTTTCCCTTGAAACGATGACTGGTGATTGCGGTTATTGAACCAATAGTTCAAAATGAATCCATTATTCTTTCTTCTGCCCTACGTGGTTCTTGGAGAAATCAATCCATGGATTAGGTGATTCGAAGCTAAGTGGAGTGACTCATAATCAATAGGCATGCCAAATGGTTAGGATCCATATCTATTGGGAGCGTGTGTCTGACTGGAACAAACTAGGTCCATGAGGATGAGGGAAGCCCTGGGCTTAGGAATAGGCAAAAGGATTTGGATTTCTGGAGTTGATGTTGCACCTTACATGAGTCCAACCAAACCAAAAGGAGATCAAAGTATTGTTTATCTAGGGATCCTGCCTGGGTAGGGTACCGATTCCTTCTTGTCGTTAAAGATAGCCATTATGAGGTTGGAAGGCAGTTTTGGGGCCCAATTTTGAACTATAACTAATACTTGCTTGCGATCGGCTGCCCAATTGATACAATTTATTTGCCACAAAACATGCTCTACTTGATAACCCAGACGGATTTGACTTTTTATGGGTTTAGTCGCAATATCCAAAGTAGGTAAGATTAAGTCACTCCCTTATGATCATTTTCCATCCTTCTGCTTAGGTGTTAAACGAGTCAAAATTGTAGCCTCTGGTGCTTAGCCTAAGTGGCAGTGAGAGAAGGGAGTAGAACCAAGCATGTAAGTTAGAAACAACTATCTACTAAACATGCAGATTAGAATGTTCTCTATCGGATAACCAAGACATAGTTGCCTTTATATGGTTTTAGCTACAACATCCAAAGTGGGTAGGATCAAGTCAATTCCTTCTAATACTTTTCCATCCTTTTTCTTAGGTGTTAAACAAGTCAAAATTGCAGGCCTCAGTGCTTAGCGTTAGTGGAAATGAGAGAAGAGAGTAGAACCAAGCATGCAAGTTACAAATAACCATCTACTAAACATGCATATTAGAAGCAACTATCTCTCACCCCTTACACCTCTATCCTCAGGAATTAAGAATGACCTTAATGGGTGGGCTTAGAAAAAAAATTCGTTATAGAACTTTTAGGTTCCATGGAAATATGGTCTCACTCCCTTAGAACTTGATCCCATAGTAATAATATACCGTAATTTACAACAACGACAAGTCACATGTCAAGAATAATGTATTGAGAATTAAACGAGTGTTTGTTAAGACCTTGACAAAGCTCCATGTTATGTGTAAAATCCATTATTAAGCCCTAGATATTGAATTATTACATTTATAGAGTCATAATTGAATGTCGGCTAGAACCCTTCATTGTACCATTTCATTATAATTGTACCATTTGTCTCCTACACACACACACACACACACCAAGGAAATCTAGTCTTAGGATAATCTTATCTCATATCATATTGTATTATGAATTGGATATATTGTAAAAGGAGGTTTCCCCCTCGAGGTGGACTATATTCATTGAATTTTATCATTTTTTTAAGGCTTTGGATCATTTCTGGGTCATTATACTTTTGGAGATATACCCTGTGGAAGATAGGGTTTTTGATTAGTCCCATAACTAGTCTCAAATAGGTGTTTCGGGTAAAACAATAATAACTTCTTCAATGAGGATCCAAATTCAGTGAAACTAGTTTCATTTGAGAGAGGAAAGTCCATAGTACCTTTGGTATAATGTTTAGAATCAAGTATTAAATATTGGACATGTGGCATTCTATACAAGTTCGCTCTCCAGAAAAGACCATAAATCAACAAGGTTTGGGAAAGTTACCATAACTTTCATTTGGCACGCTTAGTTTTGGTCAGACTCATGGCATTGCAGAGAAGACATATCAAAGTACTATAGGCTAAAATTTCATACTCAGAAGGGCTGAAATTTGAGAAATACATCAGAAGGAAGGTCGGTCGGGAGGACAAACACCAAATTAAAGGTTTGAAAGGTATGTAACTTATAACTGACATGAGTTTTTATTGGAAGATCTGTTTTTGGCGATTCAAAATTTGTGATAAAGAGGAAAAATAGGAGAATTATTATTTTCTTGCATGGATCCAAAGGATCCTCCAAAA
>JASDQU010310186.1:99955-116079 GCA_032191745.1 Picea mariana
GAATAGGAGTTTCGTTCTTCCAACATTTTGATAGGTTTTAAACTGTCTCTTGAATGCTTACTGTCTTTACCTTCTAGAAAAGTTGATTACTGTTATGAGGACTATGAAGACGACTTCTGAATAGAAGCTTAGTACCTCTTGCACAGTCAGCCTTAGAATAGATTTTATGCTTACTATTTTTACCATTTGGAAAAGCAAGTGCTGATCACTGTCATGAGAGCTATGAAGATGACTTCTGAATAGGAGCTTAGCATCTCTTTCACATTCAGCCTTAGATTAATTTTTTTGGGTTATCTCCATAAAAGATAAAAACTATCTCTAAAATCCATATACTTTGGACATGCCTCTAAGTCTTAAAAACACCGGATTGATAATAAATGCACTCTAATTTACTTAGGTAGATCTAGAGCTCAACACCAACCAACCCTTACAAAGTTTTTCAAGTGAAAATATATAGGGAGAGGCCCCAACGCCACCTCCAAAAGAAATGTAACAACTTAATTACATCATTAATCATTTAGTTACATCCCAGGAAAAAACAGATGCATAAATAGAGATATGCTTCCTCAACTAGCTAACTAATTGGACAAATGTTGAGTAGGAGGAGAGAATTTAACATGCTGAAGATGCTGCGTGTGCTTGAGGTACATCAAATCTTGCGCTGGGTTGTTGTTTCCATGAACCATCTTTTTAGGACCACTTGTTTCTTCATCAACTAACCACTTTCCACGTGCTCATAACTTTAGGAGGCCCAGTCGTGTTTTAACCAGCTCAAAAAGGTCGATTAACAACTGTCAAAATAGCTTTAACGTTGTCGCTTCCAAAATTCCGGTAGAACTTTGTTATAAAAACTGTTTATCCCGACGCTGTCGGAAATTCCGGTAGCATTTTGTTTCTTTCAAAATACCTTGCCGAAAATTCCGGTAGCGTTCTGTTTCTTTCAAAATATGCTGCCGAAAATTCTGGTAGCATTCTGTTTCTTTCAAAATTATGCATAAAGACCTAAGAAAATCTCGTACATATGTTATACTCAAAACGAGTTGAGATAACTTAGACATAGGTAAGGCTTCTAGAGTAGGCAAAACTTGATTTTCACAGCACCTTTGAGTTACTTTTGTTGATGCAGATGTTTGTGCTAACATCAGGCTCCAACTAGGATGGGGGCCTCCCTGTGAGGCTTCCAAGAACCTTAGCAGTTCCAATGGCCTTATCCATTGGACTATGGAGTCATTTGTGTAACCAACCTCTAAACACTGCCAACAACTGCCACTTATTCAAGAAAATTGAAAGACCCGCTACAAACTAAGGAAAGCAAGGCTCGATAAGCGAGCTTATTTCCTACACTACCCTACCTCTAACTAGATCTCCAATTTGATCAGGTAAAGGAAGACTTCCACAACAACCATTCAAGTAATTTTAAGATTGAAATGATCTTGTTTTTACCAATGCCCAATAGATAATAACTGAAATGTAACAACAGTGATAAAAACTCCTTCAGAAAACCATACTCACCCATGACTATCAGTGAAATAATGCAATTTGAAATTTTCATAAAATCTTAAACATAAGACTCTAACAAGGTTGTAAATGGATCCTTAAAAACAAGATCAGAAGTATGTTGATCCACAGAAAATAACTGCTCATTCGTAAATGTCTTTCTGCTTGCAAATAAATGACCTTCTTGTTCTTTCGAAACCGACTCTTTATCATAAAAAATGACAGTCTCTTTGTTTCCAACATGATGATCACAAGATAATGGTACAACATGTTTAAATCACGCTGATAATGATCAACCAGGAACATATAATCATCTATGCAATCATTAGTTATAATATGTTCAACATGTTTTGAAAATTGATCATAAGCATGACATGCATCCCCGTCCATAGAAAAATATGGACATACTGAAGAATTTGGTTCCAAATGTAAAACATACTTACAACCTTGTTGTTGTTTCAGATCTTATTCATACTCACTGTCTTTTTGCTGCAAATCTAAAATATACTGACAGTCTTCTTGTTGTTCATCTACATGCAAACTTTCAGAATATGCTTGCATACAAATCCTCTTGCTAGCACATACGTTCTCCTCAACTTCTTCAACATCTTCAAATAAGCATTTTAAGGATGAATATTTCCTTTCTCTCAAGAGAAGGACGAGCTTTGAATGCTGAGCCATTACATATTATACCATGGAAACAGTCTCGGAAGGTCGGATTTCTACTGGCATGTTATGATAAACACTATAAAACTTCCTGTTGAAGACAACCGAGACTTCCTCTTCCCCTCTCCTCAAAGCATTAAAATCAACCAAGTACTGATCAAGGGACTTGTTCTCACCCCAAAACTTTAAAAATGCATTGCGTAGCTCGATCCAAGAACCAATGGAATTGGCTTCCAAACCTTTAAACCACACAACAACATCTTCAAACAAATATTTGGAGAACAACCTCATTGTAACATCATCGTGAACTATCTCAAACTGATCAACAAATTTCTCAAAGGCCTCCAAATGCCTCTCAGTTGTAACATGATCTTCTCTGGCAAATTGGGGAAGATACTCAACAAAGTTGGGAGGATAAGGATGAAGGTGAGATGGAAATTTGAGAGATTTAAACACCTTTTTTTCCAACTCTAGACTGAAATTCTGTGGGATGAAAGCAAAGTTTAACAAGTTGATGACAAGGCTCATAAGTAATAGCATAAGGTAATAAGATATGGGAAGGTTTGAATCAATTTCATCATTCTCATGGTCACAAGGCTGAGCATGTTCAGGAGGGATGGAGATATAAACCTCGTCCTTCTCAATAGGTTGAAGTGAAGTTTCAGGACCAACCTCAACAACACAAGGAGGATGAAAATTTTCCTCTTGCAAGGATGGATATATAAAAGAAGGCTTATGATTATCCGAATAGACAAAGCACAAGATGATCCTCTTTATATGTAAAGGAAAATACAAGAAAGAGATGGTAAATAAGAACAAGAGTTCATGCAGAAAACTAATGAAATGATATCTGGTTTTACACTTCTGCCCCTTCATCTTCCTGTCAACAGGATCCTCCCCAGTGGAGTCTTTGATTGTGGAGTCACCAGGTAGATAATTACAGCCAATTTTTGTGTCCCTCTCTTGTCTACCATCAAGAGCTGGATCTATGTCGTTCTCCCAGGGAAGTTGGCTTCAGACTTCGTTCCCTGGAAACGATGCCATTTAATGTTATCGCAAGGAGTCACCCCTTGATTGCAAAGGGGTAAGCCTTACACATCAATATTCACTTCAAACAGGTTTTGGTAAGTGGGAAATTTTAAAAGGTGGAGTGGTCTCTTAAAATGCTTGAAAGTGATTTTAACTCAGATAGAACCTTACATATTTGGCAAATTGTGGCAGGGAATGAGTTGCATGGATTAGATTATAATATAAGGAAGTGGAAAGTGTAACAAAGAAGTGGATAGTCAACCTAAGAAGTTTAAAACATCCTAAGCAACTCCTACAACCAAGAATTAGCCTACATCCAAAAGCTATGTTTTAGATATAGACTATAGAACAGAAACATAAAAACATGCATAAAGTATTCGATGCCTCAGTCATGAACCTTCACTCACATGCTATTGAATCTACTAGAGAATGATGTACATAAAACTAGAACATACATAAAAACCATTTGGATCCTCCTAAGGGTTCTCACTGCTAAACTCCAGTTACTGCAAATGGATGAATAGAAAAATAACATAAGAAGAAACATACCATGCATTACACATTTCCTGAATCACAACATGCTTCTACATAAAGTAAAACTGAGTATTTTATAAATATCAAGCTTCTGGTTGAACCAACCAATCCTTACAAAGTTTTTCAAGTGAAAATATATAGGGAGAGGCCCCAATGCCACCTCCAAAAGAAATGTAACAGCTTAATTACATCATTAATCATTTAGTTACATCCCAGGAAAAAACATACGCATAAATAGAGATATGCTTCCTCAACTAGCTAACTAACTAGACAGATGTTGAGTAGGAGAAGAGAACTGAACATGCTGAAGATACTGTGTGTGCTTGAGGTACACCGAATCTTGGGCTGGGTTGTTGTTTCCATGGACCATATTTTTAGGACCACTTGTTTCTTCATCAACTAACCGTCTTCCACGTGCTCATAAATTTAGGAGGCCCAATCGTGTTTTAACCAGCTCAAAAAGGTCCATTAGTAGCTGTCAAAATAGCTTCAACACTGTCACTTCCGAAATTCCGGTAGAACTCTGTTATAAAAACTGTTTATCCCGACGCTGCCGAAAATTCCGGTATCGTTCTGTTTCTTTCAAAATACGTTGTCGAAAATTCCGGTAGCCTTCTGTTTCTTTCAAAATACACTGTCGAAAATTCTGGTAGCCTTCTGTTTCTTTCAAAATTATGCATAAAGACCTTAGAAAATATCGTGCATATGTTATACTAAAAGAGAGTTGAGATAGCTTAGACATAGGCAAGGCATCTAGAGTAGGCAAAACTTGATTTTCACAACGCCGTTGAGTTACTTTTGTCGCTGCATATGTTTGTGCTAACATCTTCCATGATCTTTCATGCTCTAGATGAGAGACTCACTAAGGGAGAAATCAAAATGCAAGGAAATCATGAAAATAAAGGTAGTATTTAGATTGAATAACCTGCTGATAATAAACAATTTTCAAGTGGATTAAACTCTAATATTGGAGTTAATTATGGTGGGGTTCTTAAATTGAACTTTCCTGAGACTGAATTAAAGAAGTTTGATGGAACAAAGGTCTTTACGTGGGTGAACCAATAGAGCAATATTTTAAACTACATAATATTATGGATGATAAGAAAATGATTCACATAACAACTTTAAACTTTGAGATAAAATCATATCAATGGTATCAATGGGTAGTTAAAAGGAAGCCCCCTTTTTATCATTATACTTGGGGTTTATTTAAAAGAGACTTAGAAGCACAATATAGGAAAGTTTTGGAACATGACTACTTCAGTCAATTGACAAGAATCAAACAATTAGGTGATATTGAAGATTATAATTCAGAATTCAGATATTGGCCACAAGGGTGGATGACACAAGTGATGAACATTTGTTGGAAGCTTACATGGGTGGATTAAAAGAAGACATCAAACATGAGCATTTCTTAAGACATCATGTGAATATTATGGAAGCTATGCAATTTGTTCATCATATTTAAGCCAAGAATGAGGCTACACACAAGTCTACCATTGGATCATACACATGAAGCATATGTATTTTTGGGGTTCATAAGACAAACATGCCTCAACCGACAAGGTTGACACCTCAACAAATGGATGAAAGAAAAGAAAAATGACTATGTTTCAATTGTGACAACAAGTATAGTAAGGGGCATAAATGCGATGGGAATAAATTATTCTACATAGACTGTGAAGATGAAGAATATCGAGAATTGGAACCACCACAATATCTAGATCTAGAAGATACTACTCCAACTATATATTGTCATGCATTGGTCGGTGTCAATACTCCACAAACCCTTGAGATACAATGACATATCAAAAAGAAAAAGGTAACAATATTGATTGATTTTGGTTGTACCCATAATTTCATCCATTACAAATTAGCAAACGATCTCAATTGCTTTATATATTCCACACCAGAGTTTCAAGTAATGATGGCAAATGGAGGTACGATAAATTGTTCTAGGAAGTGCCATAGTATTAAGATCAACATGGGGGAGTATTTTTTGGATAGCCCAACGATTTCCATCCAAATGGGTGGTGTTGATGTTGTATTAGGGGTCTAATGGTTACAATCATTCGAAGTAGTGACACTTAATTTTCAAGATCTTTTCCTGATATTTTCCTCAGATGGAAGGAATATTGAGCTTAGAGGCATCCAAGGGAAACCTTCTGAAGTGAAAATCTCTCGTAGCATGACAAAATTACTCAAAAAGAGACATCGGAGTGTAATTGCACAATTGTGCTCACTTGATGTTCAAATATCTATTTTCTCTGCTCCATTAGATCTCCAAATAGTTATCAACAATCATTCCAAGGTATTTGGTGAAATTCCCAAGGGTCTTACACCAGCTTGAGATCATCACCATGTTATTCATTTGCAACTAGGAAGTGTACCACCTAGCAGTGGGTCTTACATGTATGCATATGCGTAGACGAGTGAGATTGAGCACGTGATCCAAGAAATGTTAAAGGTTGGCATCATTCAACCTAGCCAAAGTTCTTTCTCTTCACCAGTGGTGATTCTTACAAAAAATGAAAGTTCATGGCATATGTGTTCAGATTATAAACAACTCAACAAAACGATAATCAAAGATAAGTTTCCTATTCCTTTCATTGATGAATTATTAGATGAATTGCATGAAATTATTTACTAAGCTAGATCTTCGCTCGGGATATCATCAAATCTGGATCTTTGTTCAGGATATCATCAAATCTGATCTTCGTTCAGGATATCATCAAATCAAAATGAGGCATAAAGACATTTCTAAAACAAATTTTAGAACACATAAAGGTCATTATGAGTTTTTGGTTATGACATTTGGACTTACTAATGCACCTTCAACATTTCAAAGCTTGATGAATACTATTTTAAACCCCTTCCTTAGAAAATTTTTGTTAGCATTTTTTGATGACATACTAATCTACAACAAATTTGGGGAAGAGTATGTACAACATGTTGACAGAGTATTACAACTATTGGAAGAGAAACAACTTTATGCAAAGCCTTCCAAGTGTGCCTTTGGGGTTCTAGAAGTGGAATATTTGGGTCATATTGTATCTCATGAAGGTGTAAACGTGTACCCTAACAAAATTAAAACTATGAGGGAATGACCAACTCCCAAAACCTTGAAGAAACTTAGAGGATTCTTAGAATTGACAGGCTATTACTGCAAGTTTGTCGAGAACTATGGTAAAATAACAACACCTCTAATAACATTATTAAAGAAGGAAGCATTTTATTGGATAAAAGAAGCAACCAAAGATTTTGAAAAACATAAGGAGGCTATGTGTACAACTCCTGTCCTGGCCACACTCGACTTCAAAAAAATATTTATTGTGGAGTGTGATACCATAGACAATGGAATTGGTGCATTTTTAATGCAAGAAGGAAGGCCCCTTTCCTTTGAAAGCAACCAACTTAAAGGAAAAAACTTAGTCAAACCCATTTATGAAAAAGAAATGTTGGTCATATTACATGCATTTCATAAATGGTGCCCTTGCCTAATAGGAAGACACTTCAAAATAAAAACAGATTGTGATAGTTTGACATACTTCTTGGAGCAACGATTATCTTGAGAAGAGAAACAAAAATGGGTTACAAATATGCTAGGTTATGACTTTGAAATTATCTACCAAAAATGAAAACATAATGTTGTGGCATATGCCCTTTCAATGAGAGAAGAAGAAACAAAAGGTTCACTATGTGCTATTTCTATTCCACAATTTGATTGGACGAAAGAAGTAAGGATAGAATGGAAGAAAGATCATGTGGTATGCAATATCATTCAACAATTACATGAGGGCCCGAGATCATTTGATGATATTGTATGGAAGAATGATTTGCTATGGTACCATGATTTCCTATATTTATGTAAGAATTTCCAACTCAAATAGAAGGTTCTTTTGGAATTGCACACGTCTCTTACAGGAGGACATTCGGGATTCTTGAAAACATACCACAGGATCAAGAAAGATTTTTTTCTTGGGAGGTCTCAAAACCGATGTTCAAAAGTTCGTGTCTAAATGTTTGGTCTTCCAATAGAATAAGGAAGGGACAATCAAGACGCTAGGTCTCTTACCAACCTTTAGCTATACCAAGTCAATGTTGGGAAGAAGTTTCAATATGTTTTATTACATGTTTACCCAAATCCGAAGGAAAGAATGTCATCATGGTAGTAGTGGATATACTCAGAAAGTATGCCGATTTTTTCTCTCTTTCTCATCCTTTTAAATCAAGTAAAATAGCCACAACATTCATGGAAATAGTTCAAAAGCTACATGGAGTCACCAAGATTATTGAAAGTGATAGAGATCCAATTTTTACTGGAAAATCTTTGACTAAATTATTTTCTTCTTTGGGTACTCAATTGGCTCATAGCTCATCTTACCACCCTTAATCTAATGGGAAAAATGAGATTGTGAATAAATGTCTAGAAGGATATCTTCGTTGCTTTTCATTAGATAAACAAACACAATTGGTCAAGTGGTTTTCCTTGGCGGAATGGTGGTATAACACATCCTTTCATACTTCATCAAAACATCCCCATTTCTTGCACTTTATGGATATCATCCTCCATCCATTACACCACCCTTTAAAGGGAATACAAAGGTTCAAGTAGTGGAGGACCACATAGGGAACCAACAAGAGGTTCTCAAACTATTGAAGGACAACTTGGTTGTGGCACAAAATAAGATGAAACAACAAGCAGATCAACATCGCAATGAAAGAGAATTTGAAGTGGGGAACATGTATTTCTGAGGCTACAACCATATAGATAGATGTCCCTCAAGCAACAAAATAAGGACAATAAATTAACACCCAAATATTATGGCCCCTATAAGGTTTTGCAAAGGATTGGAAGTATGACTTACAAATTGGAGTTACCTCCATATTCACGTGTACATCCAGTCTTCCATGTTTCTTGCTTAAAGAAGGTAATCGACAACAAGATCGCATTCCAAACTATTTTACCAGAGACTAATGAAGAAAAAAAATCATACTAGAACCATAAACAATCCTTGAAACAAGGATGAAGCGGTTAAGAAATCGAGAAATTATGGAGTACCTCGTCAAATGGAAGAACCTACCAGTGGAAGAGGCAACATGAGAAGATGATTTCTTCATGCAGAAACACTCACAGTTAGTCAAGTGTTGAGGGCAACACTTGTTTAAAGGGGAGGGACATGTTAAGACCTAGACAAAGCCCCATGTTAAGTGTAAAACCCCTTATTAAGTCCTATATATTGAATTATTAAATTTATAGTGTTATAATTGTATGTCGGCTAGAACCCTTGATCCAGGTGGATATTGGTGGCCACCCACCTATTCCAACTGGCTCCTCTTGACAGTTTCTAGTTCAACACGTTCTTCTGTACTTCTTTGTAATTGTGGGTCCTACACTTCCAGGGTTTCTTGAATCGCTAGACATCTTCTAGGTGGATACTGGTGGCTTCCCACCTAATCCAACTAGCTTATTTTGTATGTTTTCATATCAGCACATCTTTATGTACTTCCAGGGCCGTTTTGGGGCCCTAAACAGTGTTTTTTTTGGCTTGCCACAGTCAAATTGTAGACAGAGTCAGAGTTTGAATGCGTAATGTGTATTTCTCGAAAATACATTTCCAACGGGCTATCACGCGCCTAAAATGGAGGTTGTATAAAAAAGTTACGACCCCAGGAAGTTAAGGTACCAACTTACCCATAGGGGCCCACATGATTTTTGGTATTTCATCTCCTAGAGTTAGGTTTTTGGATGTCTAGGGTTTTGGAATTCATGAGTAATGTTAAAAATTCCTCTTGATCTAGGTGAATATTGGTGGCCATGATCTGAAAATAGAAGGCTGACTTGTTATGCTATGCAAGCACCCTCTACTTCATTAGAATAAACTTTACAGGACCTTGCTTCATGTGTTAAAATATGCAAGATAAATTATGTGCCAAGTTTATGCTTCTTCTTTTAAATGTTCATGTGTGAGAATGTGTTCTTTTAAATGGTTAAATATGTGCTTTAAATAAAAACAAAGCAACATAACTTGCAGCAAATAAACCATCAAACTCAGAACAATAACAACATGATAAAGGAGTTCACCCCTCTCCGGGCTACATCTCCTTGAGCCTCCATCAATGGACTTAGCTCTCTGGGATTAATTTTGTCAAAAGTTCTTTTACAAGCTGCTGTTCAACTCCAATGGAAAAACAGACTGTACCATTGGGATCAGAACACATAAAAACCCCCAAAATGACTAATAAAACTCTGAAAACGGATTATGGCTCATTCGGGCATGACCTCTTCTACCTGTGGCCTTAAGCTTCTATGAGCTTCTCTATGGAAAAAACACCTATAAAAGTCCTCAAAAGCCTCTGAAACCCATCCCAATGTGTTCAGAGCATAACAATTAGCCAAAAATGACTATTCAGTCATAGAAAACAAATTTGGACTCACCAAAACATGACCTCAATCAATGAGGGCTTCAAGCTCCCTGGAGCTCTCTGAAACTTCAATGGTTAAAAAATTGCAAAATAAGTCTTCAAATGGCTGTGAAAATAGTTCCAATGGATTCAGAACGTCCAAAAACCCCTAGCTAGGCTTTTACGGCACCTCATTCGGCCAAAAAATGAAGAAGATAGGCCTCCTGCCATTCTCTTCCTTCAAGCTTGTTGTCTCTGGTTCGCCAGAACGCACCTCTGTGTGCTTGAACTCAGAACACGCTCCAAATTCATGCTAAAACCTAGCACACGTGCACAACCGCATAACCATGCAAACTGTAGGACGGTTATGGGTGCGCCAGCCCCTAACCGCCTAGCTCTCGGGCACATGAGGGTCATATGACCTCGCGCATTTGTGAAAGGGCTAACCGTTCCATAGGAAAATAGCAATAAGACAAGTGGCGGGAAAATTGTTTGAAAAACCAAACTCCCGCGTGCTCCGTGTGGTCACATGCGAAACACATAAAACTGTGGCTAAACCGTTTTAGAAACCAAACACAAAATCCAACTCCCGCGCTCGTTTTACATGGTGGTCTATGTAAATACATTACAACCATTTACATAAACCAATTCCGCACACACTTTACACTGTGGTCATATACATAAACACGGAAACTGCGGGCTGGGGCTAAGCCGCAGCCCGACCCCCGCGCTGAAATAACACAATTCAAACATATATATATATATATATGAAATCATATGGTTGTTAAGAACCATAGCTTGGCGCATTGGTTGGTCAGAGTTTGTTAAAGCTTTGGACAGTGGGAGGAGGTCACGGGGTCGAGTCCGGTGGACTCCATAACTTTTAACCAAACCACCCAATAACAGGGTGCCACGTGGCAGCCCACGACTGGGCCACGTGGCACCTCATAATTTGCCAAATACCATGCCACGTGTCACTAACAGATTTGCCCAAAATCTGCCAATAAATGAATGCCATGTCAGTGGTCGCACCTCTGCCATTCAGTTCTACCACGTCATCGTACGGACATGCCACGTCAGCATCCATACGGACTGTACGAACTGCACAGTCAGCGTCCCTTTTTTTCCCTGTTTGACGATTCGAACAGATCGTGATATCTCTCGCCACCGACATCTGTTTGAGATGAAACGAGTTGCGTTGGGTTCGTGATGATGAGGGCTACGCTCTCGTTCGTTTTGAGGCAATTCCGAGAATGTTGTTTTTTGAGCTAAATTTTGACCCCTGGTCCATATTTTGATCACACCTTCCCATTGAAAGGCTTTTGGACCCACAAAAGCTTATGATTATCTGTCTGAGCTTCAATACTCCTCTGCTTTCAAGTTCTATCAACTGATTCTACTTGAAAAGTCTTTTCGACAATCACCTGGCTACTTTGACATGCCTTGCACTGCAACTGGCTATGTCTCTCAACCACTGTTCTCTAGCTGCTGTTGACCCACTGTTCTCTTTGTGCTTGGAAGACTGCCAACCTTCCCACTGAGAATCAAGTCCCTCTTGTGAACTCTTTGGCGTCAACACAATCCGCTCTCCAATGGCTGCAAAAACTTTCCTGCGACATCTTGTCACAAGCTAAGAAAACCATCAATCTTGAAAACAAATTATACAAGACTGAAAAATGATGCCAACAAAATCTTTTTCCTCTTCAAGCAAACTGTCGCATCTTGTACTTCATCAAAGAACATGGTATTTTCTTGCATCTTGGTGTACTCAAAATCAACTTACAAGCCAACAAACACCATCGACTAAACACAAGTTGAAAAAAACATGATCGACACAACATAGTCGTCAAGACATCATCAACACCAGTTGAGACTCATTTGAAACATATCAACCTTCTCAATGACAAGTCGACAAACATGATACACAACCATGTTATAATCATGAATCACTCATGATGAACTATCACCAGGTTCATTACTTACACATACACAAAAACAAATGCATGTGCATGACTCTTCAACTCTCCTTCTAGTACAAACATAAGTACATAAACCCCGAAACATGTGGGTACATAAGAGATGAATATGAAAAAGCTACATGGCTGTAACAAGTGAACATCATATCCATCTTTACATCCTTCTGGCGAATTTGTGCAACAAACAAAATTGCCTTCAAATGAATTGCATACACATGCAACTTGCATCATACAAGTTATGATAAACTGCTGCAACTTGTCATACTCTCAACATAAATGCACACATAAGGCTGAAAAGTGAATTTACAACAGAAAATGCAAGCCTTACTTGCTCAAGAAATCCAACCATTTCTTACCAAGCCAACTCAACGATGACTTTTTTTGCTGAACATCGTCCTCTTGTGTATCATCTTGACTCACATCCATGATGGAATCTCCTCTTCCATTCTTGCCAATCTCTTTATCCAACTGCTTCTTGTGCTGTGGATGAGCGGTTGGATGCAATGTCCAACATTGGTCAATGAGATGACCCTGCTTCTGACAATGAGTGCAAACCTTTTGCATCTTCTTTTCAAGTTGTCTTTGCTTGTAAAGTTTCCTGAAAGCGATTAATATTTTCCAACATTTTGAAATATGATGGTTATATAAACCACAATATGTACATGGATTCTTTCTTCCATTTTTACGTATAAATTTATCATGCTTAACATAATCAAAAGCAACTGAATGATAAGCGGAATTATACCTTGATCATTCACCTTTATCGCCTCTTTGAGGAGGTGAATTGGAAGAGTTACAAGCTCTCCTTTGAAGACCAACAACAGTGTTCTTGTCTTCATTGTTGTCACAACTTTCTTGTTTCACACATTTGCATTCATCTTGAACACAAGCCTTGCATGGTGGAGGGATTAAACTTTCAACAAAAGTTCTTGAACTTTCACCTTTATAGCCTTCTTGAGGAGGTGAACTTGAAACAAAATTTATTCTTGGAACTTTTTCCGTTGTCTCCTCGACTTTGGAATATGCTCCATCTCTTTGTTCATATCCAAGACCACAATACTTAGGTCTCTCTTCAATAACAATAGGCTCAACAATGCCTTGTGCATGTTTGCCCAAACCTCTACCTTCATAGCCCATTTTTAACAATAACTTGGATCCTATTCCTCTTGTGTGATTTTCAAAAACACCAAAACACTCATCTTGAGAGGAATTAGAAGATAAACTAACATTGCATACCTTATGTTCATGCATGTACTTGGTAAGGGTTTCCTTTGCCTCATGGAGTTGATTCTCCATCTCATGCAACTTTTCAAGAAGCTAGTCTTTCTCCTTCTTCATGGCCATCAACTGCTCTTCAAGGGCAATGCTCTCATTTTTGTCTTCACACATCTCTTTCATCAAATCTCTCATGGTTAGAATCTCCTTCAACATCTCTTTGTCAAAGAACTTTGATTTTGAAGATGTATGAGAACTATCAATGCTTGAAGCTTCCTCCATCCTTGGAAGATATCCAACTTCAACACAAAACTTGCACAAATACCAACAAAGAAATCTCAAGCTATCAATGGCAAACACATGAGCAAAACAAACTATGCTTTGATACCACCTGATCTGAAAATAGAAGGCTGACTTGTTATGCTATGCAAGCACCCTCTACTTCATTAAAATAAACTTTACAAGACCTTGCTTCATGTGTTAAAATATGCAAGATAAATTATGTGCCAAGTTTATGCTTCTTCTTTTAAATGTTCATGTGTGAGAATGTGTTCTTTTAAATGGTTAAATATGTGCTTTAAATAAAAACACAGCAACATAACTTGCAGCAAATAAACCATCAAACTCAGAACAATAACAACATGATAAAGGAGTTCACCCCTCTCTGGGCTACATCTCCTTGAGCCTCCATCAATGGACTTGGCTCTCTGGGATTAATTTGTCAAAAGTTCTTTTACAAGATGCTGCTCAACTCCAATGGAAAAACAGACTATACCATTGGGATCAAAACACATAAAAACCCCAAAAATGACTAATAAAACTCTGAAAACGGATTATGGCTCATCCGGGCATGACCTTTTCTACATGTGGACTTAAGCTTCTATGAGCTTCTCTATGGAAAAAACACCTGTAAAAGTCCTCAAAAGCCTCTGAAACCTTTCCCAATGTGTTCAGAGCATAACAATTAGCCAAAAATGACTATTCAGTCACAGAAAACAAATTTGGACTCACCAAAACATGACCTCAATCAATGAGGGCTTCAAGCTCCCTAGAGCTCTCTGAAACTTCAATTGTTAAAAACCTACAAAAGAAGTCTTCAAATGGCTGTGAAAATAGTGCCAATGGATTCAGAACATCCAAAAACCCCTAGTTGGGCTTTTACGGCACCTCATTCGGCCAAAAAATGAAGAAGATAGGCCTCCTGCCATTCTCTTCCTTCAAGCTTCCTATCTTTGGTTCGCCAGAACGCACCTCTGTGTGCTTGAACCCAGAACATGCTCCAAATTCATGCTAAAACCTAGCACACGTGCACAACCGCATAACCGTGCAAACTGTAGGACGGTTACAGGCGCGCCAGCCCCTAACTGCCTAGCTCTCGGGCACATGAGGGTCATATGACCTCGCGCATTTGTGAAAGGGCTAACCGTTCCATAGGCAAATAGCAATAATAAAAGTGGCGGGAAAACCATTTGAAAAACCAAACTCCCGCGTGCTCCGTGTGGTCACATGCGAAACACATAAAACTATGGCTAAACCGTTTTAGAAACCAAACGCAAAATCCAACTCCCGCGCTCGTTTTACATGGTGGTCATATGTAAATACATTACAACCGTTTACATAAACCAATTCCGCGCGCACTTTACACTGTGGTCATATACATAAACACGGAAACCGTGGGCTGGGGCTAAGCCCCAGCCCGACCCCTGCGCCGAAATAACACAATTCAAACATATATATATATGAAATCATATGGTTGTTAAGAACCATAGCGTGGCGCATTGGTTGGTCGGACTTTGTTAAAGCTTTGGACAGTGGGAGGAGGTCACGGGGTCGAGTCCGGTGGACTCCATAACTTTTAACCAAACCACCCAATAACAAGGTGCCACGTGGCAGCCCACGACTGGGCCACGTGGCACCTCATAATTTGCCAAATACCATGCCACGTGTCACTAACAGATTCGCCCAAAATCTGTCAATAAATGAATGCCACATCAGTGGTCGTACCTCTGCCATTCATTTCTGCCACGTCATCGTACGGACATGCCACATCAGCATCCGTACGGACTGTACGGACTACACAGTCAGCGTCCCTTGTTTTACATGTTTGACGATTCGAACAGATTGTGATATCTCTCGCTCCCGACATTCGTTTGAGACAAAATGAGTTGCGTTGGGTTCGTGATGACAAGGGCTACGCTCTCGTTCGTTTTGAGGCAATTCTGAGAACGTTGTTTTTTGAGCTAAATTTTGACCCCTGGTCTAGATTTTGATCAGGCCACCCACCTATTCCACTGTCTTGAAAAACAGTTGTCCACCTAGGTAGTTTTTCGACAGTTTCTCAGGTTCCAAACTTTCGGGGCAGTTTTGAGGCCCTAAACGACGTTTTTTGGGGGATTTGGGGCCCATGTGGTTGGTACGTGCTCTATCTTGGGCCCATCAAAATTTTTTCTTCTCGGTTAGACCTTTCCAACAGGCTATCGTGCGCCTAAAACGAAGATCGTATGCAAAAGTTACAACCTCAAGAAGTTGATGTACTAACTTATTCAAACGAGGCCCACATGACTTTTGGCGCTTCATCTCCTAGGGTTAGGATTTTGGATGTCTAGGGTTTTTGGCATTCCTGTTTATTGCAAAAGGATTTCAGAGCCTCATTGTAACCATATTCTTGTGAATGAGCGCAACCTTCACATATCTTCTCAGAGATAAGCCGCCACCATTCCAACAAGCTTGTTTTCCGCTGCATTTTACAGTTTCAACTTATTTCCTTATTGAATAGAAGACTAGTTTTACTGTATCTCTGTT
>JASDQU010310187.1:70854-82366 GCA_032191745.1 Picea mariana
TAGAACATCACTATTATGCATGCATTCCTAAGAAAAGGTCATTGTAGCTCACTGCTTCTTCGTTTTTCTTAATTATAGGATGTCATTGCCTATATGAGTGAATATCACTCACTCATTGAACATATCATAATATACATTGATTCTCATTCTTCATATTGTATCTCTCTTCATTTTCTTGATAACATTTGTTGGTGTATGCTTTTGCTAGGTCTCCTTTGCAGGTTTCCATGAAACACTGACATAGTATTAGAGCCGAGCTTCTTGGAGCAACCAAGACAAGCCAGAGAAGAGAGAAATAGGATTTAATTATTGAGTAACCCTAGTTTCTTCCAGATTCAAAACCTATCCCTATAGAAAGGTGAAAAAATTGGAATTGATGTAGTCTATCCATTGCTAGGGTGTGACGGTCAATCGAGGCAGTTTATCCATTGCTAGGGTGTGACAGTCGCACTCAAAATTCTACACATCCAAGGTGCAACATCATCACATTGTATTCTTCACCAGGGTGTGACATTTATTTTTTTGACATCGATGCACCATACCCATTTCTAGGGTGCGACATAGTCTCACTATATCCTTCCCTAGGGTGCGACGATTCAGTTTGCCCTCTAGAAAATTGGTTTTCTACAGTGAAACAACCATATCCTGAAATCCACGATCTGGGTCGGGCTGAAATTTTGACCAGAGACGTATAACATAGGGATTCTCATGCTCACCAAAAATATTCAAAACCCACATCACATTTTAGGAGATATAGTTGTTTTATCATAACTATAGATGCCATAGAACCGTCTGTCATATCTCGAAATCCACGATCTGGGTTTTCAGGATCTTTTCAGAATCAATAGCAGGGATCGAGACAATGCAACTTCTTCAATCAATTCTGGTGATAATACTCACACCATACAAATATTTTGAATGGAAGCCGAAGGCCACATTCCAACTCAAAAGAAAAGGACTTTATAATTTGATGATGGTGACAAACAAAACCTACATCAACACTTGAGAAGACCAAATGGGAAAACCATAAGGATGAGGCCACGTGACTACTTCATGAGTTAATCTCCATTGATTTATTGTTTCATTTTGTCACATGCATGACTCCAAATGAGATCTGGACCACCTTGGAAGGACTCTTTGGAAAGCAGGATGAGATGCGAGGTCATATGCTTGAGGTAGAGTTGAATACCTTAGACCCTAAATTTTTTGATAATATACAAGATTTCTTTACTAAATTTAAATCTTTGATATTGAGCTTGGGTGAATGTGGTATTTACAAGTATACACAAGAGACGCAACTTATTCTAACAATCTTGTCCAAGCTAGAAAAATAACATGTTGTATATGTCTCCAATTTCCATTATGGCAGATGTATTTTGGGAGCAAATTGGAAAATGCATATGATGGCTCAGTTCATTGAGTCTCTCACACAAGAGAAGAAAAAACTCATACATATGGGTCTCATGAAATATCACAAAGCACATTCAATCACCATGCATGATGGAAAAGGATCACCCAAACAGAACGAGAAGGAGAAACAAAATGAGAAGGAGGGATATTCCAAACCCTTTAACGGTTCTTCAAGTTCCAAAGACTCTTCAGATTCCAAGAAGAAGAAGAAGGGAAAGCAATGCACTTACTGCAATAAACCGAATCATGAAGAATCCGCATGCATGAAGAAACATATCGATCTTATGGCACATGCACTTCAACAAAACAACCTTTGAAACTTCATTCCAGAGGGAGTTAAGAATCATAATGAAGAAGATCATGCTCATAAGAAAGGTAATCATCATGCTCTTGTTGAAATTAATTCCTCATCTGATTCATGGATTATGTATTCTGGTGCATCCCATCATATGGAAGCAAAAGAGGACGTTTTCTCTTCTTTGAGTGCATGATCAAGACCCCCTATTCTCATGGGGGATGATAATCCAGTAGTAGTAGCAGGAGAAGGGAGAGTGGAACTCCATAATAGAAGTTTTGAGAAGGTTTTACATGTTCCAAAGCTTTCTATGAATCTACTCTTAGTTTATCAGATCACTTAGAAAGGTAAAAAGGTTAAATTTACATCAGATTTAGTTTCAGTAATTGACATGCATGACAATTCCATCATTGCAAATGGTGAGGTGGATCACAAGTCAAGGTTGTATAAATTCACTAAGTTTTCTGATGGTGACTCCTCTTTTCTACTTACACATAAGGAGAGTACTTTTCATGCACCTCTAGTGCAACATGCATATACTCTTGTGCTTCCATCAGTTTCAGACATCAGAGATGATTCCATACACTCAGATTATGTACATGGAAATATGCAGGTAGTACAGCCAGATAAGAAGTCAGTGCTAAAACTTCAAAATATGCCCAAGAAGGTACAGTTCAAACTTTAGGAAATAGGTATCCTTGCAGGGAATCCATTAGATTCGAGGAGGACTCGATCTTAGCATGAAGAGCCTTCTCATGTACTTTTAGCTTCATAACCTATGATTCCCATGCATTGATATATGGTTCAATCTTCTAATCTGTAGCTCTACAATGTGGCTGTGGGAAATCCATTATGGCAAGCAACCATGCAAAAGGAGTATGACTCACTCCTAAAGAATTAGACTTGGCATCTAGTTCCACTTCCACTAGAAAGGAATATTTTTAGGTGCATATGGGTCCATAGGATCAAGAGGTACAAGGCTAGACAGGTTTCCAAAGGACTTCATTAGAAGATCCATAAATATTTCTACATATTCATGAAGACTTTCAATGAGCAGAAGTTCCAGACTTTGCGGGATCGTCTTGTAATGAAGAGCACAGTTTCCTAGAAATTGTCTTTTCTTATTTTGATGCATTGTATTTTGAGGGGGGGTTTTGTTCCCACGTGGTTTTCCCTCTTTCCTCATTTTTATCCAGTGTTCATTAGTTGCATTGTACATGAGTACCTAATATGGCCTAGTAGCTGGGACTCATTTTTTACTCCATAATGATGTTCAGGGGGGGTGTTGGAGAAATTTCTATTTTCAACACACTAGTTCAGTGGGAGTTAATTGACTAGTTCTATTTTATAATTTCTAATTTTATACCATCACTATTATGCATGCATTCCTAATAAAAGCTCACCACTTCTTTGCTTTTCTTAATTATAGGATTTCATTGCCTATATGAGTGAATACCACTCACTCATTGAACATATCATAATATACATTGATTCTCATTCTTCATATTGTATCTCTCTTCCTTTTCTTGATAAGATTTGTTGGTGTATGCTTTAGCTAGGTCTCTTGTGTAGGTTTCCATGAAATAATGACATGGTATCAGAGACAACTTGCTTGGAGAAACCCAGACAAGCTAGAGAAGAGCGAAAGAGGATTTAATTATTGAGTAACCCTAGTTTCTTCTAGATTCACAGTCTATCCCTATCAAAAGGTGCAGCAACTGGAATCGACACAATCTATCCATTGCTAGGGTGCGATGGTCAATCGACGCAATTTATCCATTTCTAGGGTGTGACGATCTCACTCAAACTTCTACACATCCAAGGTGCGACATCATTGCACTGTATTCTTCACCATGGTGCAACATTTGGTTTTTCAACATCGACGTACCATATCCATTGCTAGGGTGTGAAATATTCGCATTGTATCCTTCTCTAGGGTGCGACCATTCAGTCTTCCTTCTAGAAAATTGGTTTTCTGCAGTAAAACAACCATATCTCGAAATCCACGATCAGGGTCGGGCTAAAATTTTGACTAGAGATGTATAAAATAGTCATGCTCATACTCACCAAAAATATTCAAAAACCACATCACAGTTTAGGAGATATAGATTTTTAATCATATATATAGCTACCATAGAACTGTATGTCATATCTTGAAATCCACAATCTGGGTTTTCAGGATCTTTTCAGAATCAATAGCAGGGATGGAGACAATGCAACTTATTCAATCAATTTTGGTGATAATAATCCCACTGTACAACTATTTTGAATGGAAGTCGAAGGCCTCATTCCAACTCAAAAGAAAATGACTTTATAATTTGACAATGGCGACAGAAACAAAACCTACATCATCGCTTGAGAAGACTGAATGGGAAACTGTAAGGATGAGGCCACATGACTACTTCTTAAGTTAATCTCCACTGATTTATGGTTTCATTTTTCTGCATGCAAGACTCCAAACAAGATCTGGACCACCTTGGAAGGACACTTTGGAAAGCAGGATGAGATGCGAGGTCATATGCTTGAGGTATAGTTGCATACCTTAGACCTTAAAAGTTTTTATAATATACAATATTTCTTTACTAAATTTAAATATTTGATATTGAGCTTGGGTGAATGTGGTATTGACAAGTCTACACAAGAGAAACAAATTATTCTAACAATCTTGGCCAAGCTAGGAAAACTCCAATTTCCATTATGGCAGATGTCTTTTGGGAGAAAATTGGAAAATGCATACGATGGATCAGTTCATTGAGTCTCTCACACAAGAGCAAAAAAAAATCATACAGATGGGCCTCATGAAAGATACCAAAGCACATGCACTCACCATGCATGATGGAAAATGATCATCCAAACATAACGGGAAGGAGAAACCGAACGAGAAGGAGGGATATTCCAAACCCTTTAATGGTTCTTCAAGTTCCAAAGACTCTTCAGATTCCAAGAAGAAGAAGAACGAAAAGCAATGCACTTACTGCAATAATATGAATCATGAAGAATCCACATGCATGAAGAAACGTATCGATCTTATGGAACATACACTTCAATAGAACAACCTTGGAAACTTCATTCCAGAGGGAGTTAATAAGCATAAGGAAGTAGATCATGCTCCTAAGAAAGGCAATCATCATGCTCTTGTTGCAATTAATTCCTCATTTGATTAATGGATTATATATTTTGGTGCATCCCATCATATGGGAGCGAAAGAGGATGTTTTCTCTTCTTTGAGTCCATGCTCAAGACCCCCTATTCTCATGGGGGATGATACTCCAGTAGCAGTAGCAGGAGAAGGGAGAGTGGAACTCCATAATGGAAGTTTTGAGAATGTTTTACATGTTCCAAATCTTTCTATGAATATTCTCTCAGTTTATCAGATCACTCAGAAAGGTAAAAAGGTTGAATTTACATCAGATTCAGTATCAGTAATTGACATGCATGATAATTCAATCATTGCAATTGGTTAGGTGGAGCACAAGTCAAGGTTGTATATATTCACTAAGTTTTCTGATGATGACTCCTCTTTTCTACTTACACATAAGGAGAGTACTTTGCATGCACCTCCAGTGCAACATGAATATACTCTTGTGCTTCCATCAATTTTGGACATTGGAGATGATTCCATGCGCTCAGATTATGTACATGGAAATAAGTAGGTAGTACAACCAGATAAGAAGCCAACGCTGAAGCTTCAACAAATGCCCAATAAGGCACAATTCACACTTTAGGAAATAGGTATCCTTGAAGGGAATCCATTGGATTCGAGGAGGACTCAATCTCAGCTTGAGGATCCTTCTCATGTACTTTTAGCTTCAGAACCTGCGATGCCCATGCATTGCTATATGGTTCAATCTTCTGATCTACAACTCTACAATGAGGTTGTGGGAAATCCATTGTGGTAAACAACCATGCAAAAGGAGTATGACTCACTCCTAAGGAATTAGACTTGGCATCTGGTTCCACTTCCACTAGAAAGGAATATTTTTAGGTGCAGATGGGTCCATAGGATCAAGAGGTATAATTCTAGACTGGTTTCCAAAGGACTTCATTAGATCCATAAACATTTCTACATATATACGAAGACTTTCAGTGAGCACAAGTTCCAGACTTTGTGGGATCATATTACAGTGAAGAAAGAAGTTTCCTAGCAACTGCATTTTCTTCTTTTGAAGCATTGTCTTTTGAGGGGGGGTTTTGTTCCCACGTGGTTTTCCCTCTTTCCTCATTTTTATTCAGTGTTCGTTAGTTGCATTGTAGATGAGTACCTAATATGGTATAGTATCCGGGAATCATTTTTTACTCCATAGTGATGTTCAGGGGGGTGTTGGAGAAATTTCTATTTTCGAAACACTAGTTCAATGGGGGTTAACTGACAAGTTCTATGTTAGACTTTATAATTTTAGACCATCATTATTATGCATGCATTCCTAAGAAAAACTCACTGCAACTCACTTCTTCTTCGCTTTTCTTAATTATAGGATGTCATTGCCTATATGAGTGAATATCACTCACTCATTGAACATATCATAATATACATTGATTCTCATTCTTCATATTGTGTCTCTCTTCCTTTTCTTGATAAGCTTTGTTGAGGTATGCTTTATCTAGGTCTCCTATGCAATTTTCATGAAACATTGGCACATATATGTTTAATATGACATATATGTTACCCCAGACCCTGCTATGACAGAGACCCTAGACACAACAACACAACATCTTGACAACATCGATAGAGACCAGCCTGGTCACATAGAGAGCTCGAAAACATCGACAAAGACCCCAGACACAGAGCTAGGAGCTAGCTTGACATCCGAAAATAGACCCTAGATCGACGACATAGCCTAGCTAAAAAACAAACCCTAGCTTGGAAAACACTAGCCTGGACCAAGTGGACGAGAGAAAATGTCCTCCAAAGCGGTAAATTTTAATAGCTTGTGCATATTGAAGGAATAATTTTCACAAATGTACTTGGATGGTTTGCAAGTAAGGTTAAAATCCCTCAGGAAAAACCCTAGTTTACTAGTAGAAAAACCCTCGATTTTCAAAGATTAGGCTAGGGAGAATTTTTTTAGGCGATTTGCTAAGATTTTTGTCAAAATAAATAGAAAATAAAGGAAATATTACCATTTTTAAAATAGAAAAGGTTATCGTTTGCATTAAAAATTGGTTTCCATCATGCCATATAGAAAGTTAATAGAATGCAAAATAAAAAGTTTGAAACTATTTTTTCATAAATACCCAAAACTTTAAAATTGTTGCATATCAACTAAGTTATTCTTACTTTCATAAAGGTATGGTTATAGAGCTAATGTGCATAATTTCTAATGAACCGAGCTAGTAAAAAAACTACTTTGTAGTACATTTTAAAAACCTGAACTTAGATGAAATCATTCCAACTATGGGCTTCTTGTTAGATATCAACTTGAAGGTTATGCTCCAAATCTGTGTTTCCAGTCTTCATGTCTCCTTATGCGTGTTGAACAATCTCCTTAATTTTCACCGTAACTCAAATAGAGCCAGTAGAAACCTTTGGAGGGGTAACCAGAGAGTGCAATTGATCTCCATGCAAGTGAGAGCTCTTAGCTAGGCCATGGAGAAATTCATAAAGCATATTACATTTTTCTTCCAAATTTTTAATTTTATTTCTTTGTCAAGCCAAAATATATAAAATATTTGAATCCCTCGTTCTCTAATCTTCAATTTGAGTGGTCATTCTGCCACTGAAGTGTGAGAAGGATACTTGAATATCATCTATATGACATTCATTTCTCCACTAAGCTCTTCACAAGTCCAAAGTCTCACATAGGATGCAATGACCATAATGACTATGAACCGCCATTCATTTCCACTACCAACAATTGAATATATGACAACAGACTAAGAAAAATCCTTCTCCTAGTTCGAACCAAATTGCCAGAGACAATAAACCCAAAATAGAGTCGGGCCATAGAATCAATGGAATTAGAGCCAAAAAACCCTTGGTACCAACCTCATCAATAATAATAGTTCTCAACCACTCCAAGGATGATTCCAATGATGATCCCAAGTGATTCTATAGGTCACTACCCTATTGGATTTCACTTAGTCCCCTATTGAGAGCCAAACTATATATAATTGCCATATGTTAAACCACCTTAAACCCTTTGTTCCATCATCATAGGGTTGATAAGATTCACCTCATGCATGAGTAAATGATGAAGTATTGGAGGCTAGGAAGGATTTAATGCCCATAATTTCACCTTAAAGTTGCTTCGTCACTTGTATTTGAATTGTGCTTCCATCATACTTAAGGTGCATTCTATACTTCATGTCCTCATGGAAGGTGAGATATATATGGAGTCCTCCTCATTTATTCTTATTGATCCAACATACATTGAGATTTATTCATTTGAATTTAGATATGCTAAAGTGTTAAGGGCCATAAAGACCTGATAGAATTCAATGTTTTTGAAACTCTTCATCAACCCTTCAACTCTATGGATCTTATGGGAAGACCAAACTTCACTCTTGTCTCTTGGAAATCTTATGGGAATACCACACTTCACCCTAGTTATATAAAGGATATATTCCATACCTATTTTGTGAATTTGCATGCCAGAAGAATATGCCCCGATGTTTCTCCAATTATGTAGCATAGAGGGAATATCAATGGGCCCTGAACCCCTCACTTATTTAAGTTGTTTGTTGTCAGTAATTTCCCATGAACCAAAATCCAACAAAATATTTTCACTTTTGGAAAATAGTCTCCTCCCTATATTTGATTCCATGTCACCAATAATAGAGGATAATATTTCTAGGATAGTTTTAATAAGTATCCCTTCTTTACTGAGTATGCACTTCCCAAAGGACCCCATGTATTTTTATATTGAGTATATGATTTTAGAGGAGAAACTCCACATAGGTGGGTAAATAGGGGGTTCAAATAATCCTTTGGTG
The DNA here is from genome assembly GCA_032191745.1 of Picea mariana. Taxonomy (NCBI): domain Eukaryota; kingdom Viridiplantae; phylum Streptophyta; class Pinopsida; order Pinales; family Pinaceae; genus Picea; species Picea mariana. Next base: position 79,493 of record JASDQU010310187.1, read on the forward strand.
GATCTGGTGGCATTAATTCTTTCCATCCTTTCCATTTCATTATTGCTTATTAATACCACCTTGATAACTCAAAGAGAGAATGGATTCCTTGATCCTTCATGCACTCTCTTATTTCCATTAATTCAAGGAGTTGGATTAATGGTGGTTTCCCCATAATTCAATCCTCCCAACTCTTGGTTTGTTTTCAATTTCTAGGAACCTAGGTCAAGTGTTATGGGTGTTTTATCTTTGAATAATTTCCAAAAGGAAGACCCCCTCCCATCCAATATTGATTGATCTAAGCTTCTCTTCCACCCTTCATTTTTTCCAAACACCAATCTCCATAATAGTTCTACCCCTAATGCTAAATTCGTGAGCAAGGTATCTTTAGTATTCCATCCTATGTTCTCTTTAGTATCCCTCACTATAATCCAATTGATTAGATGGAATTCTTGGTGTTGGTCTTCCCCTCCTTTCTAGAGGAACTTTAGGATATCTCTCCCAATTTTTTGTGTTATCCCAATTGGAGCCAACATAGCTAATCATTGAAAAATTGGTAAGGATTATAAGACTAATCTAATAAAAACCACTCTTTTGGTTGGATTTATCCACTTAGATCCCCATTGTTGCATTCTTCTCTTGATTTTTTAGACGATGTGTTTCCAATCCACTGCTTTTGGATTTCTCAAAGTTAATCCCATGTGTTTGAATGCTATCCAATTTAGAAGACAAGGGAACTCTAAGATTCTAGTTATGATTGCATTTTTTGGGGAGAGGTGTTCCACCCATACACATGACCTTTTCCTTTGTTAATATGACTTCCTAACACATTCATGAATTGGTCCAAAACTAGCTTAAATATCTCAAGTATTATTGTTGATGCTATCCACATGACTAAGGTATCATCAACAAAATGTGAACAATTTATTTCTTTAGCTCCCTTGACTATTGAAATTCCCTGTAAGTTTTCAACTATCTTCTCTTGATATAATATTATACTTAAGGAATCCACCATTATGATGCAGAGTGGTGAAAATGAGCTACCTTTCCATAGATATTTTTTTCTCTAAAATAAAGAGGTGGTTTTGCAGTTCACCAATGAGGCTATTCAAGGACAACCAATGAAACCATTTATCCAAAGAATAAATGGATTTGTAAAATAAAACATGTGTAAGAAATAAAACATAAATGAATGATGTACCCTATCAAATGCATTTGAAATGCCCATTTTGATGATCATCCCTTTTATTTGTTCCTTTTGCTGGAATGAATTACCTTCTACATTAGCAGGACATTGTCATTGATCTCCCTTTTCTAGATGAAACCACTTTGGTTTTCAAAAATTAGATTTGGTGGAATATTTTTCAACCAATTTGCTAGGAATTTTGTTAGAATATTGTAAGTAGAATTGCATAGGGATATGAGTCAAAATATTAAAAATGAGGGTGGATTGTTCTCTTTAGGAATTAAAGAAAAAAATGAAGAGTTTGTACTTCCTCCTAGCTTATGATTTTTTCTAGATTAGTTGAGCATGCGACATAGGTCCAATTTGATGATACTCTAGTAGGTGTGGATGAATTTGATTGTAAACCCATCAGTGTATGGAGCTTTTTTCATCTCTAATCCCTAGGTCACAAAATATTACCACTTGTTAGAAAAACTAAAAAATGAGAGTAACGAAAGGTATTACATCCATATGACCTTTATAGATAAAATATACATAGATTATACATGCGAGCATAACCTTCCAACATCTAAATTAATCTGCCAGCATGGGTAGTGAATAGATTCTTTGGTTGAAAATTGAGTTTCACAACACAAAACAATGCCCTGCTCAATTTCATGATTCATAAATGTTTTAAACTAGTAAAAATGGATAATATTGACAGTAAAACAATCTCATGTATAAAAACACTAAAATAAAATACCAAAGATTATATGCCATTTTTATTTAACAATAACAAGCTGGCCCGAGGGCCACTGTAAATTGAAACCTACTAGCAAACAACCTATAAAGGATCAAGATACAAACAAAGAGAATTTTATTTTAATGAAAACACTAGTTTGGCCAAAGACACTAGAACCAAACCTGCTTATCATTGATAAGTAAAAGTAAGAACAAGAAAAATACTATTAGCAGGAACAATGAAAACAAATTCCAAAAGTTGTGCTTATTCTTAGGGAAACAAGATAAATCGATAAAGAAAACTGCATTATGATGATATGATATCACAAGGGGAAAACCAATATTCCATCTCGTTTTTACCTACTGAACTTCTAAAATTGGTTTCTAAACTCTAATCGAGAATGAAGGAGCAAGAAAACTACTAAAATATTCCCTTGCCTGGTTCAGAATGCAAGGAAATAATCTGAAATTCAGGTCAAGAGGCAAAGGTATGGATTTTCCAATAAGTTCATGATAACTAAATTTTAATAAGTACCCATCAAGTACTACTACCTCCAAATCATTGGATCAAGGAACTGTATTCTACACAAATAATTGAGGCAATCCAAGCTCAGGCTCAAATGAGACTCTTTGGAGTTAAACATTACAACAAGAAAACTAAATTTTCTCAAAAAAAGAAAAAAGAAATATAATACCCATGTTAGTGAAGACTTGCAAAGTTGACAACTTGACACACTATTACCAACAAAATTCTTATGAGATATTGACTACCTACCAAGGGGTCTTCCATTGATGAAAGGAAGATATTATAGGGATTTGCATAACAATATTTCCACCATTCACTGCAACATTTTCCACATATAACAATGTCAAAGTCCAATTCAAAGTATCTAGAAAATATGACTTTGTTGGGTGTTCACAAAGCTCGATGCATTCCACTTACATAACAATAGGCATGCTAACTCCATTAAATATCAGTCAAGAATATA
>JASDQU010310187.1:85060-103178 GCA_032191745.1 Picea mariana
CCCTTTATTTTGGAACTGTCCTAAGTGCATATACAAAACAGAGATAAAAATCTCAAACTCTATCCAAAATTTTGTGGGTAGTCTGCCCACATGGAATCTTCATGATCCCAGGTAGCATCCTCAGGACTGTAGCAGGTCCATTAAACTTTTACTAGCTCTATAGCTTGATTTCAGAGCATTTTGATTTTTTTTTCCTATATTCGCACTGGATGGATCTGAAAGTCTCCCTCTGTCTCTACCTGAATCAGATGCCAATTGATAACATTGTTAATATCATGTACATATTTATTTAGCAAAGAGACATGAAATACATTATGCACATTCATGGAAATAGGCAATGCAAGAATGTATGCAACTAGCCCTATTTTGTCCAATATCTCAAATGGACCACAGAATCTGGCTACCAGCTTTGTACAGCTATCCAACTTCAAAGATATCTTCTTGGTCTTTACTTTCAAAATCACATGCTCCCCCACTTTAAATTCTCTTGATCTCCTATTATTATCGGCATAAACTTTCTATCTATCCTGAGCTTACTTTATATTCTTCTTAATCTTAACCATCTAGTCTTCCATATCCTTGAGCAACTCTGGCCCAAGTACCACTCTATCTGCTGGGTTTTCCTATCTTACTGGAGTATTGCATTTGGTTTTCAAAAATTAGATTCGGTGGAATCTTTTTCAACCAATTTGCTAGGATTTTTGTTAGAATATTGTAAGTAGCATTGCATAGGGATACGAGTCAAAATATTGAAAAGGAGGGCAAATTGTTCTCTTTAGGAATTAAAGCAAAAAATGAAGAGTTTGTACTTCCTCCTAGCTTAGGATTTTTTCTAGATTATTTGAGCATGTGAAATAGGTCCAATTTGATGATACTCTAGTAGGTGTGGATGAATTTGATTGTAAACCCATCAATGTCTGGATCTTTGTTCATCTCTAATCCCTAGGTCACAAAATATTACAACTTGTTAGAAAAACTAAAAAACGAGAGTAAGGAAAGGTATCACATCCATATGAACTTTATAGATAAAATAGATAGAGATTATGAAGGTGAGCATAACCTTCCAACATCTAAATTAATCTGCCAGCATGGGTAGTGAATAGATTCTTTGGTTGAAAATTGAGTTTCACAACACAAAATAATGCAATGATTAATTTCATGATTCATCAATGTTTTAAACTAGTAAAAATGGACAGTATTGACAATAAAACAATCTCATGTATAAAAACACTAAAAGAAAAGACCAAAAATTATATGACATTTTTCTTTAACAATAACAAGCTAGCCCCAGGGCCACTATAATTGAAACCTACTAGAAAACAACCTATAAAGAATCAATATACAAAGAAAGAACATTTTATTTTAATGAAAACACTAGTTTGGCCAAAGACACTAGAAACAAACTTGCCTATCATTGATAAGTAAAAGTAAGAACAAGAAAAACAATATTAGTAGGAACAATGAAAACAAATTCCAGAAGTTGTGCTTATTCTTAGGGAAACATGGTAAATCGATAAAGAGGACTGCATTATGATGATATGATTTCACAGGGGGGGGGATATTCCATATCGTTTGACCTGCTGAACTTATGAAATTGGTTTCTAAAATCTAATTGAGAATGAGGGAGCAAGAAAACTACTAAAATATTCCCTTTCCTAGTTCAGAATGCAAGGAAATAATATGAAATTCAGATTAGGATGCAGAGCTATGGATTTTCCAATAAGTTTATGATAACTAACTTTTAATAAGTACCCACCAAGTACTACTACCTCCAACTCATTTGGCGATGTAATCAACAACATCCTTTTTCATCCCTGACCAAAAGAATTGGATTCTTACTGTTGTAATTGTTTTCTGGTAACCAGGATGTCCAACATATGGAACATTATGCATTTTATTTAATACCAAATTCCTAAGTTCTCTGGAACTAGGAACATAAATTCTATTTTTATGCATAAGTAATCCATCTTCCTTTATCTCATACTCTTTCATTTTCTGTTCTACATCCCCTTGCTGCAAGCTTTCCTTTACATGTAGGTAATGTTGATCTGTAACAACAACATCTAAAATTATGCTCTTCGAGTCTGACTAATGCATATTAATAGCTGCAACATGCATGAAATGCACCCGTCTACTAAGTGCATCAAAAAAATTATTTTCTTTTCCCTTGATATGCATGATATCAAAGTCGTATTCACTTAAAAATTCCAACCATCTTATTTTCTTGGAATTCAAAGTTGGTTGTTAAAAAATATGCTTTAGACCAGGGATGATTTTAAGGATGGAAATTTATTTTTAAATGTAGAAACCTTGGCGAATATTACTAATCCTTCATATGTCAGCTATAAATGTTTGGCGATGTTTTTGTAAAAATATTCAAATTTCTAAGTATTTTATATAGTTTTTATAAATTTTTGGCGATTTTTAAGGTAAAATAATTGTATCCTATAAAATTTCGGTGAATCATTTTTAAAATAGCGAATCTCGTTATTTGAAAAACCATGGAAAATTAGCCCATGAGAGAAATTTAGCCCCTAAAATCATCCCTTCTTTAGACCATTATGGTCTATTCTTAATTCAAATCTCTTTACCATGAGATAATGCCTCCACATATTCAACGCGTGAACAATGGCAACAAGCTCCAAGTCATGTGTGGCATAGTTCCTCTCATGCTCTTTAAGATTTTTGGACTCATAACCAATGACATGTCCATTTTGAGTGAGGACTCCACCAAATCCTTCCTTGCATGCATCTGTACATACTACAAAACTTTCATTTGGGTCATTAATCTTTAACACAGGTGCACTAGTGAGTAACTCCTTCAACAAGTTAAAGTTATCTTCACATTCAGATGTCCATTCAAATTTAATTTCCTTCTTTTGCAAAGAAGTGATGGGATGAGAAATCTTAGAGAACCCTGCTATAAACCTTCTATAGTAACCAACTAACTGCATAAAATATTTGACTTATAAAACATTCTTGGGCTCTGACCATCCTCTAATGGCTTCAATATTCTCTGGATCCACTACTATAACCTATTCTGAAATAATGTTCCCCAAGTAATGGATATGCTCTTGACAAAAAGAACACTTAATCATCTTGGCATACAACTGATGTTCCCTCAACACTTGCAATACCAATCTTAGGTGATTTTCATGCTCTTCCTTTTACTTAGAATAGACAAGTATGTTGTCTAGGAACACTATGACAAAATTATCCAAGTAATCTCTTAATATTCCATTCATTAATCACATAAAGCCAACTATTGCATTAGACAATCCAAAAGGCACCACTACAAATTCATAATGCCCATACCTGGTTCTAAAAGTTGTCTTATGGATATCTTCTTCTTTGATTCTTACCTGATGGTATCCCAATATCAAGTCTATCTTGGAGAATATATTAGCCCCTCTTAGCTGACCAAAGAGGTCATCAATTCTAGGTAAAGGATACTTGTTCTTTATAGTAGACTTATTCAGCTGTCGAAAGCCAATACACAGCCTCAAGGTTCCATCTTTCTTTTTGACAAAGAGTACTAGTGCTCCCCAAGGTGAAACACTTGGGCGTATGTACCCTTTCTTCAACAATTCCTCCAACTTCATTTTTAATTCTTTTAAATTTGGTGTGATCATTCTAGGGCATATCCTGACACTAAATCAATAGAGAAATCTATTTCCCTTTTTGGTGGAAACCCTGGTATTTCCTGGAATACATCTTCCAGTTCTTGTAGTACTGTAAGATATTCAAGGCTTAGCCCCTTTTTATTTTCTGGCTCTCGACATGGGATGCATACAATTGAAACTCTTTTTTGAAACATCTCTTCAGCTGTAAGGCTGAAATCTCCCTTATAGATATGGGTCTTGGTACACCCTTCACAGTGCTATATTTTCCATCTCCATCAAGACATGTAAATGTCTTGCTATGACAATCTAGAACAACACAATGCTTGTCCAACCAATCCATTCCAATTAGAATATCATAAGATCCCAATGGTATGATATTTAGATCAACACTAGTATTCACACCATTAATATTTATGGTACAACCTCTGACCATATCATGGATTCTTCTTTTAGTTCCAATGGCTAGATGAACCAAACTTGATTTACCAAGCTTACTTTTATCCAAATGTAATATATCCACTATTTTAGGATCAATGTAATGATGACTTGCTCCTGAATCAATTAAAATAGCAACAAGACGATTTATGATCTTACCTTCCACCTCGATCATGTTGGACTGGTACTCTGCTTGTCGATCATCTAAGGCTACATAAATCCTTCCCATGTCCTCTATTGTTGTAGCCTTTTGGATGTTGTGCACGGTCTTCAGTCTATCCTTTCCGTGAGGGAAATCCTTGTATAGGTGATCTTCTTTGCATCCCCAACATTGGATTGGTGGTCTTCCCCATTTTCCCAAGGAATCTTATTTCTTGGATTCATCCTTAGCATACCGGTCTTGATGATTTTTATTAGGCTCATTTCTATTGAAAGGAGGTTTGAATCCCTTCTTCCTCTGATCATACTTCTCCTTATTCTTATCCTTCAAATATTTCTGCATGGATTCTCTTCCCTGGCCTTGCTCATATAGGTACTTGTCCTTCCTGATGGTCTCACTCAAGGTCTTGGGCTCATCATACCAAATCTTTTCTTTATAAAAGAATGGAAGTACACTAAAAAATCTCTATATTTTTACCTTTTCATCATTTATAAACGCAACATACTTTAACAACCCCAAGAACTTATTTTCATACTCTACCATGGTCATGCTTCCTAGCCTAAGTTCAAAGAACTTCTGCATTTTCTTGTCATAGAAATTCTCTGAGAGGTACTCCTTCTGAAAATATTTATTGAACTTCTTCCAAGTGATCATATTCTCATTAATATGCTCAACTTTCTTCGGTTGGTCCCACCACATGGCAACTTTACCATGCAAATGGTAGGTGACAATTATGACTTCTAGTTTTAATGAATAGTTATGTTGATGCAATTGAAAATACCTCTTGAGTCTAGGAAACCATGCCTCAACATCATCTTCCCTTTCTCTTTCACCATCAAAGGATGGTGGCTTGATCTTCCTCAGCTCTCCTTGCAAACTGTCCACTTCATGTCTCCTTCTTTGGTTGCTAACATGAGACACCCCTGGAGTGCTTATGGAATATTCAAATGCATAAAAATTTATTGTTGAGTAAGGAGGTGAGTGGTGTCTATGAGATCTGCTATCACTTATGGAATAACCAACTCTTCCATGATCATCTCTTCTTTCATGATACCTGTCTCCTTCCTCTTGTCTTGAGCCATTCTTTGATTTTCCTTGCAACTGATTTAAGCTCTGCAACACTCGAGCATTTATCTGATTTTTCTCTCTCATCAGCCCCTCATTGTCTTCCTTGTAGCTCTGCACTTCTATTTTCATGCTTCTTACACTTTCTATCAATGTTTCTTGTTCTCATCAACCCTTGCGTCTGTTGGATTTTGTCTCTGCATTTCCAACTCTAGTATTATGTCCTTCGAACTCTTTATCATGGCTGGAGTCTCCCTCACCTTCTTCCATTTATTCAATACACATTCTGAACTGATATGTTTAAACCCCTTAATTATGAAAATTGTGTAAGTGATCATTTTGTCAGAGTTAAGCAAGTGATAAACAACCTTTTCTAAACAAAATGCTACTAGTCCTTTCAAGTCATGAAGAATACACACACACACACACACACACACACAGAGACATAAATACAACTGCATCGTATAACACATCTGTGTTATACTTTGGCCGATACAAAATTCAATTCTGCACAGGTGCTTCTTTCAAACCACCTTCCCAGGTGACTCGAAATCGTGGGCTAAATCCTTCCTTAGCGCTTTTCTTTCTTCAAAACAAAAAACTCAGCCATTAGCCCATTTTTTCTTTATCTCTCAACTGCATGTGACCATGGTTATGACCCTGCACTTAGCTGAAAAAGTGCTTATCTAGAGCTTTGGGACTTCAGGACTTCAGGGGGTAATACATGTCAAGAACCATGGAGATGACACGTGGCGTAAACTATGAGTGACACTTGTCAAGTCATAACCAAAAAAAAGGGTCTGTGAAAAACATAAAATAGGATGACACATGGAATGTATCCCACGTGTCCATGTCACCCCAGGTGACGTCGACAGACTGCGTCATCTCTGTGAATTTGAAACTTTGGACATCGGGGGTTTATACTTCCTTACTCGGTGATTCTCCTGAACTCTGAATTGGTGAAGTACTGGGCTGGTGGTCCTTCGTGGCTTTAGAGCTTTGGGCTTAAGATAAATTCACACCTTTTTCTTCTCCCATTTCTTTTGAACATCGAATTCCCAAACTATCCAATGCTTTATCACTTCGGCACTCCATAACTTCTAGCTCTGGAAGATTTAACAACTTCTTCACTCAATTCCTTTAAACGCCAAATTCCCAAACCTCTTAACTTTTCGGGGTCCATGTAGTACATTTTTCATCATATAAGATGGTGAGACTTGGCCCTCATGTTTCATAATTCTATTGTTCCAACATGGTCATCAAAAGTACAATTATGACTGACACATGGCATGACTAGAGGAGGTCCACGTCACCCTTGGTGACATCATCATTCCACATCATACCCTGTGCTTCGATACTTCGTAGCTCTGGGATTCCATGGATTTCTTGACTTATCACCATGTTTCTCCCAAAATCTGAACTGCTGAACGACTGCTTCCCAAAACTTCAAGACTCCGGGGCTCTGAGACTTTGGAGATTTTCTTAACATTACCTCCTGGTTCTCCCAAACTTTGAATCTTCGAACTGTCGAAACTCTGCATGGTTGATCTACGGACATGTGTCCCTGTTAATTGAATGTTATGGATGAGTTCCAGACTTAGGGACTTCATGATGAAGTCCATTTTATGTGCACTTCAACTAATTTCCCCGAACTCCGAATCGTCGAACTAGTCAGGGAATATCCATGGCTCTCCTCCTCCTAGATTATCTATGGCTGAAAATCACTCTGGGACTTCAGAAATTCAGGCTTCGGCCCCTTTCGCTCAACAAAATGAAAACTTCACCAAAGTCACGAAGTCCAAAGGACTTGGATGTTAACCATCGTGCACCGTTTCCAGATCTGACGGCTTGGAAGGGTCTGCCTGCCCCCCAGCGCAGATCCTGCAGCTCAAATTCAATCTTGTGGTTATCAACCACGATCGTTGTGATAACTGCTCTGCCACTTCTCTTGAGCTTTCCAATACCACTCACTATCTCTCTCAGCACCCCTCTAACACTCTTTACATCAAATCCTTGTGGATTTTTTTTTTTACTTCCATTCCTCATACACGACCCATCCAGGTTCAACATTGAAACCATGGGCTCTGATACCAATCTGTAACATACCCATCTACCCAAAATCCGAGCACATTAACCACAAGTCCCTTCTTTGGACTAATTCAACCCATGCTCAACTTTAAATAACAGGGACGACATGAAATATTCACATGCATTGATCAAGGTTCATGGTAAGCATAAAAACAATGAAGCATACAACATGCACAATGATAAACAACAAGCATGCATACTCTAAATATATATTGAATTCAACAATAAATAAATACACAATGGAATAAATCATATACAGGTAATTAATACCATAACAAAGAGCACTTATCTTTTATAGAAGAAAACCACCGACTGGCTACAGACCAAGGACATTCCACCCAACTGTATACACTATTGTTGTGAGTCTCAACAACAATGTCACCCCCGAGCCAGGGATATGAATCCACAAGGACGGTTCCAAAATCGGCTTCCCAAACTATTTATCACTCAAGATCTCACAGAATTCCCCAACACTTACAACAATCCAAGTACTCGACTCTCTTCTACCCATCCTGCACCACCCAAGAGAATGGACCCCGACCCTTCTCTATCATGCAGTCCCTCAGGCAGTCCTTCTCCTTCTAGGGCTCTAGTGCAGCTGGTCTAGAATCTCCATGCTTGGACTCTCAGGATTCGTAGCTGTGAGAAAGGTTGGACACATGAAAAAGCATATAAAACATGAAGGCCTCGATTCATGGATGGATTACACCAACAATATCTATAACCAACAAATCGTGGTTGTTCTTCAACAGTCTGCTTCCCTTCTCAAGCCAACCGCGAATGAGGAGACAAGCGGGTGTAGAAAAGAATGGCGTGAAGTCTGCACTCGAGGCATGGAACAATGAACAAATCGGGTGAATGAATTCCTGAGGGAAGAGTGAAGCGACCAGTGGAAGAATGAGGATGAGAATGGGAGTGAGACTGAATGAAAATGACCAACACCCCCAACAAACCAGGGACAGTTTTATGAAAATCTTGGGGTTCAAGAACCTCCCAACCTTCCCCCAAGAAGCTCACGTAACTGTTATTCCCCATTAACAAAAAATGGAGAATTAAATTTAAAAAAAATATGCTTAGCCACTCAAGCCCCCTCTCTTGTGGAATCATAGCCCCCTATAACTCTTGTCCTTGTCTGTCTAGCAGTCAATGAGGTATTTATTATTAATAATGATCAAAACATTACATTTCTTAGGAACAATGGCCTTTTAATAATTGTTTGGGCACTTTGGCCTTTTAGCAGTGTATCAATACATTATTTAATATGGGGGCTCAAAACCCGAGGTGTTACAAAGTTGATCCAACATTCATCAAATTATCAAAGACTTTACCCCCCAAAGAAAAAGATCATTACATTCAATTGTTTAAATAATTAGAAAATGTCTTTGCATGGAGGTATGCATATATTAAGTCTTATGATCCTAACATTTCACAACATCAAATTCCCTTGAAGGAAGAAATATGTCCTTTCAGGTAGAAATAGAGACAACTAAAACCCATTCTACACCCTTCGGTACAAATAGAATTGAAAAAAATTTGTGATGTCAAAATCATTATCCTAGTCAGATATTCAAAGTAGGTTGAAAACTTGGTGGTTTTCCAAAACAAAATTGTTATATAAGGCTATTTATAGACTTTAAAAATTTGAACAAAGTTTCCCTGAAGGACAACTACCCCCTGCCAAAGATGGATCAAATGCTACAAAAACTAGTGGGGACAACTACCCCCTGTCAAGTGGTCCTTCCTAGGTTGGGATTCATGACTTGAGACTAGTGGGATGTCAGTGTCCATTCCTATAAATGAACAAACAAAGGGATGCATACAAGAGAAGACAAAATACATAATAAAACCATGATAAACTACATAAGAAGTGTCATGGAGCACATGAGGCTTCACTACCATGACCCACATAGATGCTGCCTCACATGAGAATATGATCTGGTGCAAGGTTCATTGGGTTTACATCCATGAACCTTTCATAATGCATGAAAAATATCTTTCATAATGATGGTCACTTCAACATATGCACCTTGAACACTTTATTCTTGAAAACCCATATTCATAAGAAGTTTGGTTACCTTGAATTAGTTGACAACATGTATATGAATGGAAACTAATGAATGTGTTAAAATATAAAAAAAACATTTTAGATATCTCACTATATTATTACAATCTTGACTAAATATATATATGATTCGATCGACTAAAGGTACAACCAAATAGGTACCTGTCAAATATTTCTTCCTCAAGTGAGGGAAGCTTAGGACAAATAGAGGGAAATGTGACTACATCTAGTAGATTTGATACACGAACAAAGACTAGAGGTGAAAATGTTAGAAGAAAAGTTTGTAGATGCATGGGGTTTTTTCTTGCCAAAAGAGGATCATGCTCTTATGATGATGAGATCATAGGAGACATAGAGGTGCCACTCAGGTATAAACATTTGGTGAAACAATGGGTACCTAAGGAACTTCCTCCTTTGGACATTGACTTTATTGTCAACAATAGGACGTATCTCATTGCACCATCCTCCCTGCATGGCTTGGGGATATTTTCCATGGATGGAATAACTGTAAAATACAATAACTCAATTGATGGACTATATCGGACCGTGTTACAATTATAGCGATTGGTTGTGGTTGGTTCGGTACATGCGAAGTATGTGTAGATATGTACTTGGTGCAAATTATATACAACTAATAAAAAATGATAAAAATAAGGGAGTGACTATCTATATTGATGGAAGGCCTAAATATTCCAACAATATCACAGGGTTTATAAACAACACATGACCTAGGACAACAAACAAGCAACCAAATTGCATATATGAGGGATGCGAAGACAACCAGATAGTCTTGTGCGCAATAAAAAATATAGCTCACGGGGAAGATTTATTAGTGGATTACCATTTTAACCGAATAGATACATCGAATACTAGTGTGTGGGTACTTATGCAACACCTCTTTAAGCAACCTCTACTTATTGCATTATATATATATATATATTTATATTTAACATGTAAATGATTAACAATTTTGATTTACATTTAATGTGAATTTTATTATTTGTTTACTTAATTTTATTTGTGCGGAAATCAAATTTTTTTCTATATTTAACAATTTTTTAAATATTTTGGGGTTTTAATTATATTATAATGTGGAAGGATGATCGTGGAAAAGGGCCATCTGTAGAACATGTAAACGATTCACAATTTTGACTTACATTATAGATGAATTTATTAATTGTTTATATAATTTTATTTATGTGGCGATCAATTATTTTATTTGTTTATATAACTGAAATAACATTTATTTTGTTCTAATATGTAGTCTATGATCCATGATGCTCAGGATTCTCGCGACGAGGAGGAGTTGTATTTATCCCCTGACCCGATGGCAATTATACAAAAATAGATCATTACAACGAACAAGGAACTTGCTCGCTTTCTATACCTTAAAGATCAAACTCCTGAGGTCAAATAAAGGATCGCACTGGTTATGACACAACTTAGGACATACAAAGTAATAACCATAATTTAAAGTGATTTTTTTATGTCATAAGTTCAATTATGAAAGTTTGTTTTTTTATTTTTACATTATCTAAACGAAAAAAAAAAATCTTTCTTAAATAGAGTTATTTGGAGCTTGTTCAGCCCGGTGTTGGTAGTAGTGGAACTCCACAGACACCACATATTACTGATGCAGACCCTCGTATACCTGCCAGGATTTTATTTCTCCACCTTCCACACCTTTAGATGGGAGCCATGACACACACCCCAAGGTAACCACACGACTAGGCTCTGGAGGTGGTGGCAGATATGAGCCTGGTGATGCATATTATATGGTTTCATTTCGTGGAGTGAGACATGTTACCAACACGGGGACCCTTTTGTGCAGGAAGGACTTCCATTAAAGAAAATAGGACTCCCATGTAGTTTTTAATATTTTAACTGTTTCATGTTGTCTATATCAAACATAAATCATCTAGATTATTATTTTGAAATTAATGATAATATCTTTTTGCATGTAGGAAACAACCGTTTTTATAGGCACTTGGAGACCAAGGATTTGGTGATTTTTGGGCCAACCATATGCACGAGGTGTAATTCCCAGAATTCCAACCTCAAAAAATAACATATGGATTATCTTGAAGGCCTCTTTGGAGTAGACAACTTCAATAAAAAAGCGGCCACCTCCTTAACTGGCCAATATTTAAAATCTACGCAATTTGTGTATAAGGTTCACTTGCAAAAGAACCCTAGGTATGAGCATCCTCCCACGGTTCTAGAGAGGGAGTGGAAGGCATTTATTGAGGATGCAAAGGAAAAAAATTGAGAAAAGAAGGAAAAACACCAAATGGTACCCCAAGGTAAATTACATTTTGAATTCAATACCTTTAATTTTCTTTAGATCTAAATAAAAGTGTGGTATATAACATACTTGAAACTTTTGATGATAGGTTACCTGACACTTCAAAGGAAACCAAATAAAGGATTTCCAAACATGGTCAACACAAGCTAGGCTAGGGTGGCTACATGAAGTTATAGTCACAAATTGTATGTACCTAAACATCTTAACATTATTATTTGTATCTCCTTCCAAATTTGAGGTAATTGCAGCCAATAACATTAAAAATACATACTCTTATGCAATGCAAGGCGACAACTTTGGAACTGAAACCACAGAGGAATACCTCCAAATTGGTTACAGGTATGGCTACCAAGTTGTTGTCGAACAACAGAAAAGCATCTAGAAGATCCCAAGATCCAATTTGCAGGATAAGGTAAATAAAAATAAATCCACATTAACCTTTCATTACTTATAAAATACATTCATGTTTGATACCATCCATAAATTTAATGCGTTACTTTGTTTTAATTAGGGGAGAAACACTATGGCCGAGTCCATTAGTACTGGAGAACAATGCATTGATAATATAGTGCCACCAGAACATGGTGCTCCCGAGAAACCCCATTTCAGTGGGGTGTATCCCCATGATGTTCCTACAACTGAGACCATTCATGACGGTAATATGGCTGTATTTTATTCATATACTTAATAATTTCATAGTTATAAATTTTGTACTTCTAATTTATTTTACTTATACATTTATGATTGTGTCCTTATATATTTTGTGGTTTCAATGGAAGAGAATGTCATACTTGAGGCTCCTACACCTGAAGAGGAGTACAAGGTAGTCATTCCAATGGTGTCAACTAGTGCACCAGGTAAATAATTACATTGCGTAGTTTTTTTTTAATATTACTGAACTACGCCAATGATATTCAAAAATTGGCCATATAAATTTAATAATTTTTGTTTTTGTAGGCGATGCTCCCTCACATCGTCCTACATGTCGTGAGTACGAGACCAGGTGTGCTCTGCGTGATAAGACTCAAGCACAATCAGCTACTGAAGAGCCCCTAGAAAACAACGACGTGGATGTTGATGATTTAATTAAGAACCGAAAAGCACATAAGAGGCCTAAAAAAATGATGATGTATAATATTATTATAAGACAGATCGATGTACGTATAGCTAGTATACTTGGTACATTTTTTGGATGATAAACCTCATATATAAAAACTGATTTTTATGACATATGCCTTTGAATTAGTTCTTGCATACTTTTTGTTTCATTATCTTTGAATGAGTTATTGCATACTTTCTTGTACTTATGTTAGTTAAATATGAAATATAGATGGCTAGTAAAACATGGATAGAGAGACAAAACAAATCCAATTACATTAATTTGTAGTACTTATGTTCAAAGCAAAAGGAAATAAAAAAACTCTGCACTTATTTTATATTAGCTTTCTTTCTTAGCTTTACAATCACTTTTTATCACTTTTGAATATTTTTAATGCGTATTTTCTAGTAGANAAGAGCTTCCACCTTCACGTGGTTGGTATTGTTCAATAGAGAATAATTTATTGGATTCGTTTAATCTTGGAGAAAACCTCTCTCAATCCAATGGAGCAACAACATAGTCAATGTTGACTTTGTTGTTGCTCCTTAAGATCGAGGGAGGTTTTCTCCAAGATTAGACACGTCCAATAAATTATTCTCGAAACCAAGAGGAGATTATTCATGAGTTATATTTAGTCATATATATATATCGCATTTGTAGTTTGTTCTCATCAAGTAAATCCATGTTTTAATCTAAGATGATGAGGGGCTAGTCCAAAAAGAAGGCTTATAAGGTGCTTGGAAGCATTGTCAAGGTATGTTTTTAAATTCTCATAAAAATGCATCTTAGAGTAAATAATCATATCAATATGAGTTGTATTCATTTTATAGATATTTATGGAGCTTGAATGATTTGGCACTGCAGGTATTAGACAAGCATAATGATGGATGAGATGTGATCATGGGAGGTATGTTATCCAAATCATTTTAATGAATATTTAATTTGAAGATGTTTCAAGTACCTTGAATGGGACCTCATATGTCATAATTTAATCATTTCTTGAGCGTTTTAATATTTTATACATTTGAATTCTTTCTTACATTGATAGGTTGACACCCAATATAAATTATAAGACATGAAGAAAATCACCAAGGACTGGGAAACAAAAGCAAAGGGTTACACAAAGAAGTTAGAAGAAATATTTTGGTGTAAATCTTGGAGGTAACACATTGGCCTTCGCTTTTTTGTTGGTCTACACAAATTCTTCTGCAAGTCATTTTTTATCATGAGGTTAACTCAATGTTTGTTTTTTGTACCATGTGTGGGATGAGGTACACCATCAAAGATGTCAATAATTTTGTACTAATATTCTTATCAATTTTCTTTCTTTGGAACTTATCCAGTTTATTTTGAGCTAGAGAAGTGTGCCTCACTTGGGAGATAGTTCACTTCACCTTAGCCATACATCATACAGTCTATTCTTGGAAAGGAGGGTGCACTATTGGAGGAAATTCTTTTCAATTTTCAGTTAACTGACTCATGTAGGTATTTTTCAATTTTCAGTTAACTAACACATGAAGGTATTTTCTAATTTTCAGCTTAGTTATATCTTTCACATTCAGTCCAGTTCTATTTAGGGGAAAAAGGCAAACCTTTTCTCTTATGTCAATCCTTTCTCTTAAGTCCAAACATTTATGCATGAACTTAAGTACTATGTGCATTATTTGAAGGTTGTGTTAGTCCCTAAAGTTGCACTTGACTGTGAAAGGGAAAGCTAGGGCATCATCAAGTTATTGAAATGGTTTTATGGATAAATATTTTTATTGGTTTTTGAAATGGTTTGAAGGTTGGGTCAAATATAATGTAAAAGTATCAATCTCAAATATGCAAGAGAAAATTTATATCTCAATGGCTTACTAAATGACAGTCAATCCAATAAATCAGATGGAAAATGTAATATGAAAGATAGAGAAAATATGTAAGCTTTCAATTTGTCCACTCACATATGAAACTCTTGATCCCAAATATCATTCAAGAAACAAGAGAAATGTACTTGAAGACAAATATGATTATGAGAAAGCAAACAATAAAGTTTTCGCTGGCTTACTCATAAACAAGATACATCATATGCTTAGCAAAACATTAGCATGCATTCAAGTAAGAAAGATATAGAAATATAGACAAGAATAGAAATCTAACCATCAGATAACCTTTTCCATTTAGTACCAAAATGAAATAATTCTTTGTCTTACAAACATAGTTTTCTAAAAAATGGCCAATAGTTCCCAACCAATCAACCCCTAATTTTGTCAATCGGATCCCTTTTTATACACAACAATTAGTTTCTAAAGATACTACTTTCTAGATATAGTTTAGATAATATCCTATCTTATAGCTATAACTTAGGAGACATATCCTCTCATACATATAATTCAGATATCTTCATCCTAGTATTTAGATAATTGACTTGAATTTTGACTAGTTCTGATCTGATGAGATATTCAGATCTCACAGAATAAGGAGTGAATCTGATGTTGAGATGGTCCTTCAATATTGGCCTGAAGAATAGATACCCCTGCTGTGATGATCAAAATCTTTACATATTCAAAAATATTCTTCCTCTGTGTAGCTTTTAATAACATTTTTCAAAACCTTTAGCATAGGTATTCCTTGTATTAATCAAAAAGTCAAAACTATATGATGCCTCAAATTTTGAAACCTTCACTATATAATATAAGAATTTTTTTGGTCTTTCTTTGTTTTAGCTTGGTTTTCAAAACCACATTATTCCAATAAAGTTTTATGTTTGTCTCCCTTACCTCTTTGAGCAATGCTTGTTGATCCTTTTTCTTCTTCTTAAGTTTCTGTAACTTTTCTTGCTACTTGGCATTCCACTATTCTATCATCCACTTTTCCTTCTTCAGCTTCATAACCATCGCTTGCAATTCTTTAACCCTGTCTTTTTCATCCCTTTTTTCTATTCTAAATTCAGTATAGCCTTCAACAGGAGCATGTCGATTTAGATCAATGGAAAATTTGAGATTTTTAACTCTAAACTCATACTTATGACCCTTTGAATATTAAACGCCATCAATATCTTTTGATTCAATACTTCTTGATAGTTGCATCTCCTAAACATCATGTAGCTCCTCTATCTCTGGAAAATAGTCAAATTCTTGCTTGATCTCAACATGCTCTATATTTTCTTCAAGAACAATCAAATGGCCTCATTTCAAAGAGGACTTGGGTAAAGCTTTAGAGTTTAGACATAGGTTTTTTGTAGCTCTAGTTACATGCCTCATTGGATGCTTTGCAATTTTTTTACCCTTCTCATCATTTCTCTGTTTCTCCACAGGTTCATTATAATGTTCTTCTTCAGGCTCCAATTTAACTTTTTTCAACTTGTGTGAAGAAGTCACTGGTGACTATCCCTTTTCCTCCTCTGTACTTTCCATTGTATCATCATAAATGATAATTACCTTTTATTTCTTAATAACAGGATGGAATAAGGCCTTTGAATTTAACCTCGGCTTATTAGTTTCCCTAGTTTTAGATTTGCTGGGATATTTCACTATTGGTTTGCTCTTTCCTTTCTTGCTCAATTTCCTACCTTTAACTCATGCATTAGGTTCATCTTGTTTTTGTATGGACCATTTAAGATTCTTCTTAGTCAATCTTTTGACATGGACTCCTTTGCAATCTTCAGCCTCATCTTTTGGAGCAAGGGACTCAATTTAAGTTTGAATTTCTATCTCTGACTTTGTTTTTAATTTATTTTTCTGTTTTATGGTCATCTTGGCTATATGGAAATATTTATGTAGTGGTTTTATGCTTGGATCCATGTTCTTCAATTTTGAGTGATTCAATCAACCAGTCCCAAGAACGTTGGACTTCTCCCAACACATACATAACCAGGGTTTTGATATGTCTTTGGTGAAAAAGAATTTTACCAGCGGTTGCAGGATGAGTTTGTATCCTTTTAGACATCTTTGTTAATATTTTTAATAAAAAGAAGGGTAAACATAGAGGACTATCACCATTCAAATGCATCATCAACCTAATATGATAAAGGTGAACAAGGGAAAACCGACCTTCACATGTAATGTACCTGCGAATAATCATCAAAGCAGTCTACCATTCTTTCTTCAACCATTTCTATGAAATACCCTGACTCCAGTTAAGGCTTTGATATTCTGGAAGTAAAAATTGATTTACAATTTCAATAGGAAACATCTCCTTCTTCCACCATCTCTCTCCATATACTGATAAACTACATGCGGTCCCAAATGAATGTTTTGTCAAATGTATAAGAAATTTTCCCACCACTGTCTCGAATCCATAGAAATTTTGTGAAAACATCATGGAGATTTGTTCATGATAACCCTGTAATGTGGAACATAAATTAAACCATCCTGCATCTCTGAATTTCTGTGATATTTGAGGATAAGCCTCAAGAAATTCTACACCTTCTGGTTCTAAACGAGTGATTTGTCCACTTTTCTTAGGAGCCATGATATTGGTTATAATCCCTGTAGATCTAAGAGTGATTTAGGGCTTCTATCAGTAGTATTTTTGGAACCTTTGAAAATATGAAAGTTGTGGAAGAGTTTTGTTACCTACAAAACATGTTTAATCTAATACAATATAATTAAGTGAATCAGGTGTCATTAGGAATCATGGAGAGAAAACATGCAATTCAATATGAGCTTATTGAGTACAAACCCAATTTCTTTGAATAAGTATCAGAGATGAAAACACGACTTGATCATAATCATAAATGATATTGGATTTTAGGAAATTATCTCAGACAGTTTCTGACACGATCTTTGGGAGTTGGCGCATTTGAAACAATGATTACTCTTGGTGCTACAAGAATATCGTTATTTGATGTAGGACCATCTACATCGACCTTAAAAGAGGAGGACAAGCTGGAGGAAAACACATCAACCAACGCATATATGGAGATGCTTTAGATTCTACAAAGGAGAGTGCACCCTTTTAAATTTGAATTTCATGAAAATAAATGTAATTAATGAATTGGATGCTAAGGCCATCCCTAAAGATCTTCTTGGATTAGTATCACTATAATGTAAAGGTTGTATTGTATAGAGGCTGCACATCTGGCCTTATCTTTTTGTAAATGTTATTAATTTCTTAGTCCTTAGCAGGTGGATTCATAAATCCTGATAGGATAGCATTTAGGATTGTTGGGCGGAAATTCTCAATGAATCACCTCTTGTATATATGCTTGTATCAATTGACAAAGTAAGGTTTTTGCTGCTTATTTGTGATAGATGTCATTTCTGAGAGAGAGAGAGAGAGAGAGAGAGAGAGAGAGAGA
>JASDQU010310188.1:31779-55236 GCA_032191745.1 Picea mariana
AAAAGGCCTACCTCGTCCAGATGTTCGATGAAGTCCATCGTTGAGCACTTGATTCAAAGCAATACACTTGCAACTTGTCCTCAACAACCAAGAAACGTCGGCATATGGTGATAATATATAATGTTATCACATTCAATAGCATAATCCATCAACATTCATAACAAATACGCCCATGGAATAACAATTCAAATATTTGCAAGATATTAATTAGACAAGAAAAGAATATTTCTATTAAAATGTAATTAACAGAAGTGAATGAATTACAAACTTTCATGTTGGCATGGTTCAGAACCGAAAAACTAATTCCCTTATAGCTAGGACTCTACCACTTCAATATTCCACCAAAGGAAAGATCATATAAGAGAGATAATGAGGTTCTCAATAATGCAGGGAAGAGCTTGGAGGATGAACAATGTGTTCAGAATTAAAAGGACAAAGGGATGCAGACTCAATATGAAGTGAATAATTTCTCCGGAGTAACTTTTCTCTCAAAGTTGAATTCTTCTCCTCTTTTACATAGCTCATATTTTTCCCATTTATAGCCTTCAAGTGGAATTGAAGGGACGATTCAGAATGTTTCCAGTATATGGAAGGCCAAGGATCATGGATTTCATTATGTGACATGGAAACGTGACACCATTTTTTAATTTTGGTCACAAATCTCGATGTACACGGGTTGTAGTGGTGCAAACTACATATACACATGTTGTACTATAGGTAGGGTGCGTATCTATGGAAAAATAATGTTTTTAGCTCTGGGATTTGCTAAAATGGACATCAAGCCTGCATAGGGAAATGGAAAAAAGGCCTTTTGTGAAAGTTTTCATAGGGTGAGGAAAATTTTGCTATAACAGATTCCCCCTAATGTGTGAGGTCAGAGGAGTATCTGCGATGGCCAAAATAGATTATAAGACCTAGAAGTGGAGTAATGGGGATCCAACTAGAAGAACTAGTTGCTCATTACAATTTGTACTGACTTTGCACACATGGATGCCAATTTGAATTACACTACAGATCCATGTGAAAATATACCAAACAAATTTCCATGGTCATGAATAGGTAATACAAAGGTGGGTACATTCCAAAGGATTTCATAGTCACGAACACAAACTAGTAACACTAGTCTCAAAATCATTTTGAAGATATATGTATACAATGGAGTACATTATGATCTCCTGTGATCACTGAATTCACATAGGTATTGGTCCAATGAAAGGTAGAAAAATATCAGTAAAGATGCGACTATAAATTGATGTCTTCAAGTCTTCTACATAATCCGCCAAAGGTGCAATTCTACATCGTGTGAATAAAGGAGTTGAGGTCGAACACAATGAGACTTCGTTTGATTACCGGTCATTGAGGTATACCGTTAAAAAATGTGAGACATACTACCGATGATCAAATTAGGTATCAAGGCACCGAGTACATTCTTACAAGTGTGAATAAAGGAGTCAGGGTCGAACAATTGAAGAATCCATTGGTCAGGAGACATTGATGTACTCCCAACTATCAATGGCGAGAGAACCTACCACTAATGACTACAATCCTCTAGGTACTCATAGGACTCTAGGTCTCATCTCTAGAATAGATGAGATGAAGTCGATGGAAGGAGACCCATTGAAAGGAGAACATTAAGGAATCTCTCATCATTCGGCACGAGGTACAAATTAGGAGCTTGATGATTTGAAGGAAATTGGACGAAGAACATGTTCACGAACCAATGACCCTGTGTGTCTTTCACGTGTTCCATATGCAAGTATTACATGAAAAAGACCCTCTGAATAGAAACCAATGAGGAAAAATGTTGAAAAAAGAGAGGAAACCACCAATAGGGCTAATAGAATCCAAGACACTGCACGAATCCCAATGCATGAATAGATGTCTTGCCATCGAACAGAAGGGAAACCACCTAGTCAACGACCAATGATGAAATGTCGATTGATGGGTTCAAGGTTACCTACCAATGAGGAAAGTAGGACCAAGGTGCACAATAGGACTACAAATTTATGTGATTCTGAGACACACTAAGGGTATGATCGACATGCAAAGTCACGATTTATGAGGAATGGCTGACATAGGTTGATAGACATCCTTTGAAAGAGAGAATGAGACACATGGAATACTCTGGCAGCATAGACTTAATGATGAAAGTTTGAGATGCAAGAGGCATCAATCAAAATCTCCATAGGGACTGTAAGAGTAACCATTCAGAGGAGTAAACACTCTGTAATGAGCTTAGCTTCCTAAGTCATGCTAAACCCAAACTTTTGATGACAAGTGGACTAAAAAATTTTGTGCTCTATTCAAAGGCGAAATGACTACTTCCAATATAAGATAATACTCCATTCCCACACATCTTTTTTTTTTTTCATAGTCAATTGAATGTTATGATACATAGGAGGAAACGAGTGTCGTAAGTAAGCAAAACTAGTTCCAGCAATGGAACATACCTATGCTCAATGCAAGGAGGTGCATGCGGGAGATGGACACTAGGGGGAATGTTTCATCCTAGGTATAGGGTGTTAAGATGAAAATGATATAAACAAGTCTCTTCTTGGTTGAGGATGCAAAATGCTGAGGTGAACGCCTTATAACGCAAAATAAATAACCAACAATAGGCTCAATACTGCAAGCAAGGGCATGAGATGAAACTACAACTTAATACCAAAAAATGTCCTTTTTCATAATATTAGTCTAATTGGTTTGAAAAAGGGATAAACTTGCACCAAACAAACATCCTTTCAAATCCAATTTGTGAGTGTGAAAGAGACAAGTTCACTCGAAATTATTTTCTCTTTTTGAAAACAAGTCGGAAAAGATATTAAATCAAACTCTCTTGGGAGTCCTCTAGGTATAGGTCAACATGTTTATGAGTAAGAAATGAGGTTCAACATAAATTCATGTATTATCTATAAGGTACTCCTGGTCCTATGGAAAAAATCTTTGCATGGGCAACAAATGAAGAATAGGATCTAACTAGGGTACCCATGTTTGGCAAGTTTCTACCATTCAATAACGACACTTCTAGTTGCAGATAGAAGGTTCTGTGTCACTATAAAATGGGTTCATAACTAAGGCATATGAGTGACAGTCATAGGAAGATGCAAGTGTGTATGATGGAATGGATACCTATCCTATGTGTTGGGTAGAGAAAATACCTGTGCAAAGTTACGAATGAGTGACATGGCGTTGAAAACCGCAAGAATCCCTGGAAAATACTACAAAAACCAACTCAATCCACTGTCGTATTAGTCCTTTAGGCCAAAATAGTGTCTGAAACTATGCAAAGTGGGTAACACTTTTCTATAAATAGTAAAACAAAATCAAATTTACTATACCATTTGTATTTTTTACCCAAATAGTGGATTTTGGACCAAATTGCCTCCGAACTTCAACTAGTGATTGCGAGAGCTACAAGCGATGCAATCAATGACCATCTAGACCAGGTAACTCATCTTTCTCTCCTATTTCTTTTCAGTGGATTAGATTTTGTAATTCGGTTCCATTTTTTAAGTTATTTAGGGAACAAATTGAAACTTTAGGTGTATGCGGGCTACAGTTCATTGGGTCGCGTATACACATGCTTGTACGTGGTTGTTTAAAAGACAACCAATGTATAAGAATCCCTATATGCGACTGTGTACACTACAACTCACGTATATGTCCGTAAATATTTTTTTTTAGTGGTTTCTAAGTCAAAAAAAGGGTTTGTCTCTTGCAGGATGGTGCTGGAGTGGAGAGAAAGAGAACACAAGGAGGTAGATGTTGCAGTGGAGAGAGATCCAGGGGCCCAAATGTCCTTGAAAATATGTGGGATATTTAAGGTATGAGGGACCAAGTGATATTGCTATAGTTTCTCATGGATAATTGGGATCTGAATCTTGAGAGATTCAACCTTGATGGACAACCATTAAGGATCGAAGTTGAGGACATTTATTTCTTGACTGCATTGTCACGTCAGGGTGAGGTGGTCAACCTTAAATCCCAGGGAGCTAGGAGCGACATGAAAATTGAGGAATACATAGATGCTCATTGCATTTCAGGGACCAAGAAGGTTGAGAGTCAACTCCCCATTAGAGCGATAAACAATCTTAGTCTCAATATTGTTGTCCTCATTTTGACATGGATCATAGGAGATATCTCTTTGCACCAGGCATCGAGGATACTTATGTTCTACTTAGTGGAGTTCTTGAGACCCACAATGTACAACTGGTGCACCTCATTGCTGGCCAATATGAAGAGCTAGTTGACAGAATGAAAATAGGGTTGTAAGGCAAACTTTGGGTTTTCTTCTATCCTTTGTAGTTTTTTCTTCGAGTGGGTTCTAGGCTTGGGACCTAGATTTGAGATCATAGCACATGGACCTCACGATCTAGCCACGACACGATGGATCGAGTTGATGAGGCGACAGGGGGGAGGTAGGGTGCCAACACCCTACAATGATGACTTCTTCTTTTGGTGGAGACAACAATTGATAGCTCTAGATGACTAGCCTTATGCAAGGATTGAATTCATAGGATATCCTAACATGCTATTACCACCAAGGACCTCCTACGGAGACATTGGTATGTCAAAGTTTTTTAAATATTTAATTGTTTTGTATTTTTGTATAGGAAAAAAAAATATTTTTGGATGATGTTAAGTACTAATTAGAAATGTATGTCACGCAGATGTAGGTCCACGATAGCTGGACGGACTTCCACAACATCGTCAAAGGCACTGGGAAGATGAGGCAGTGGAAGGGGATGCATAAAGAGTCCTTCAAAACCTACAGGGAAACCTGTCTCATTTGACACAGAGGATTCCTATGGTTCAGGTGCAGGATCTGTGGGAGGCTATGTAGCGACAGGTGGTGGGTGTGCCCGGTTTTTGGGTAAGACTCTTTCGGTGTCTCACAAATGTTGTAGTTTTCCATCATGACACTCATCTGGCGCCATAGGCGTAGATGTCATGAATATTGTATGATCGGATGTATATGTATATTGAGAGTTTTGGTGCAATTGTTTTACTATAAACATCATATTTTTTGAAATATATATAAAAACATGGTTCTTCGCTTTACTTATGTTATAATGTTTACATTGATGAAATTTTTTTCTTTTCTTTAGATATGTGACAAATGCCAATCTAAAACAAAATTATCATATGCATCAAATACATAATTAGAACTTCTAGGTATGTGATGATAAGTAATAAAATCAAACTGTTGTTCCAAAATTTTTACCTGTAGGAATCATCGGAGTAAAGTAGGGTCACGCATATGGAAACTGTCATTCAACTGGCATACTACTAGCTGGGAGTCCAAGCGAGCTTCCAAAGAGAGAATTCCATGTGAAATGGCATCGCGAAAAATTTCTATATCGATGCTATATTCGTGAATGGCCCTAGGAATATGCCACCTGAAGACACCAGTAGACCCTCGAGTGAGTAAACAAACCAAGAGGTGGAATCCAAGTTCCATGTATGATGACTGGCCTCATCTATGAATCCTAAGTAGACCGAAGACTACGTTGACATATTCCAACCAAGAGAAAACTCGATAAGCAAGGTGAAGATAAGAATAAAGGGAATATATATATACACTAAATTACATTAGTATACAAAGAATTACGCCCAAGCTTGGGGCTCAAGCGTAATATATTTTCAAATAGATCCCATTCCTAGGCTCAACCAACATGTTCCCTTCATAATATTATAATTCATAGGATCCTTTTTCTAAGACACGTCGCATTATATAGGGACCGTGCCACCCGGGTTTCAACTTGCCTGCCCCCAGTGGTTCTTTGGCTTGATTGTATAGAAGAACCAAGTCACCCTCAGTGTACAACTAAGGAAAGACAAAATTATTGTATTGGACCTTGACACATCTTTTATTCTCTTCGATAGCCATAGAGATGTCTCAACGTTGTTCATCTAGGCTCTCTAGGTGCACAAGGCATTGATCAAGATCGGATGTGTCAGGTAGGAGCACAATTGCCAAACTAAGAGAAGGGATTTCAAATTCAATAGGTAATATCAACTCCACACCATGTACTAATTGGAAAGGAGAAAAACTGGTGGAAGTATTGAGCGAGGTTCGGTATGCCCAAAGTGTTGGATAAAGCATGATATGCCTGTTAGATTTTCTCTGGCTGACAATTTTCTACAAAATGGTCTCAAGAGACTTGTTCATGACCTTTACTTGTCCATTTTCCTAGGGGTAGTAAGGGGAAAAATGACCATGCTTAAACCCTAGTTTAGCTGCTAGTTCTTCCATCATTTCATTCTGAAAGTGACTGCCATGATCAATGACAATATCACTCAGGGTTTTGAACCTGGCTATAATTTAATTGAATATGAAGAATGAGGTGGTATTCCCATTGGATTTAACTGTAGGCATGGCCTCGACCCACTTAGTAAAGTAGTCTATGACCATGATAATGTGTTTATACCCCCTTGTCGAAGCTGGGTTGCAATCCACAAATTTCACCCCCCACTTGGTGAAGGGACCGATAATAATTCCTAGATGGAGAGGGGATAGATGTGGGCGCATTTTCTGAGTGAACACATGGCAATGGTGATACTTATTAACCTCTTCAATGTAATATGTAAATATAGATGGCCAAAAATAAACGGCTCACAAATTTTTCTGGGCATCACAAGCCCAGATAGATGACCACCACAAGCCCCAATGTGGCAGTCGTTTAGAAAAAACTTGGATTCTTCATGATTTACACAATGATGCAAGATATTTTATACTCCTCGACAATACAGAGTGTCGCCGACAATAAGGTAGTTCTTATCATGGTATCATATACACCATCGGTCATCTCGCGAGAGATGCTGAGGGAAATTCAAGGTTTGAAGATAGAGAACAATGTCTCCATACCAGGGGTCTGACGACGAGACAAGGAAAATGTGTTCATTCATAAATCAATCAACATGAATAAAATCCTCGTCTAATCAAGGGAATTCAGATATTAACTCTACAAAAACTAGTGATGTTTTGGATTTCGCCAAAGCGAAATCAAGATCGAACTCTTGTAGAGTGACAATTCATTTATTGTACTTTCCCCCTATGATACGCCTGGTAAGGACATATTGAAATGGATTGAAATTCGAAACCACAATAGTTTTTAAAAGAAATATATAATGTTGTAATCATTGGACTACGTGAATGACAACCAAAACTATATTTTCAACATGAGAATATTTGAGTTCAGGGCCTACTAAGTTTCGACTAAGATAGTAAATGATGTGCTCGTGGATCTCATCATCCTTCTAAACCAACACCATACAAATAATCTCTTCGGATGCGGCAACATAAAGCAAGTAATCTCTACTGTAGTCTCGAGACTTCAGCTGAGGTGTTGATACCAAGGCTTTCTTCAAAGCATCGAAGGATTCTTGGGCTCACTCATCCTAGATAAAAGGAGTTTCCTTCTTCAAGAGATGTATGAAACCCTTAATAATATTTTCATAGTTCACTATAAACTGTTGTAAAAAGTTATCTTTACCCTGTAAACCTTGAAGTTGTTGAATAGTGCGCAGGGGAGGAAATCAAAGTATTGCCTCAACCTTTAATGGATATACCATGATCCCTGTCTCAGAGACTAAAATCCTCGAAGATGACCTAACCTAATGCAAAATATACATTTATGAGGCTTCAACTGGATGCGATAATGGCGACATATTTCAAAGACTAGCCGAAGGTGCTTAGGGTGATCCAGTCTCTTATGGGAGCGAGAAACAATATCAACAAGATAGGCTTCGACTATATGCTTGAGATCATGAAATGCGAAGGTCATAGCTCATTGGAAGGTTGCTCCGACATTTTTAAGGCCGAAATGCATCTTCCAGTATGTGAAAGTACCCAAAGGGAAAATAAATGTCATCTTATGTTGATCCTCAAGTTCAATCTGAATTTGGTTGTACCCTAAAAATCCATCCATGAAAGAAAAAACTTCGCTTCCCGCACACTCATCGAGGATCTGATCGATGAAAGGTGTTGGGAAGTTGTCTTTAGGACAGGTTTTTTTCAGGTCACAAAAATCCATTCATACACAGATGGTTCCTTTCTTTTTATTCACAGGAATGGGATTGGATACCCATTTAGTCAAGGGAACCGGGTAGATAAAGCCAACATTAAGCAGTTTTTCTACCTCTGCCTTAATAGCAGGGGCCTTCCTGGGATTGACAGATCTAAGATGTTGTCGAATAGGCTTAGCATCTGGTAAGTTTTATTTTCATGTTTGAAAATTCGAGGGTCAATTCCTGACATCTCTTCATATTACCAAGTGAATACATCTCAAAATTCCTTGAAGAGTTCAGTGTAGATCAAGATTTCTTCTGGAAAACAATCTCCACGGATGTATACATTTTCAATCTTGTCAGGGATACGAGATATATCAATCATTATGGTAGGGGAGATACTCTCCATGTTTCCTTCGGCATAAATGTCATGCGTATCAAGTGGAACTACGGCGTGACCGACTATCTTGCTCAAAGTAGATTTAAAGTCATATTTCTTGATTCTAGCAAGCTCTGGGAGAAAATAAGAGCAATGATGCATATCATCCCAGGGCGTGTCAAAACAATTCATGGCCTCAATGATAGATTCATATGAAGGAAAAGTCTCATCAAGGAAGTCACATGAACAAGACAATGAAGCGGCCCACACGGGCTCCAGGACAGGATCCTCCTCATCCGTCTGTGAGGTAACAGGATTCGGATCGACGGAAGATTCAAGAACAACTTGATACACAGTCTCTACTAATGATAGTGGCATGGCCATTCCATAATTTGACTGAACTTCACAAGACGTAGTCAAGGAAGGTAGGGCTCAAGTATCATTAAAATAGGAAGTGTGGAAAGGAACAAACCTCTCTGATGAAATGGGCCTATTGGACATGGCATCAATATGGTGAACCATTGCCATGAAGTCAAAGGTACCCATAAGGAATGAATACATTCCGACACTGATATTCTCAGTTGGCTGCTGAGAATTGTCGATCATGGGGATCAACGGTCCAACAGATGCATTGGGGCTAGCATACGCAAAGGACAACTAGTCGATCGTCACGATCTTCCCATTGTGAGGAAAACAAAGAGTACATAAGATGGATGATATGATTGCAGTCATATCATAAGTCCAATTGCGTCCTAGTAAAAAGTTATAGTTAAGGGGTGCATCAACCACCTCGACATCCACCTCTACCATATTCCTACCTAACTGGACCGGAAAGGAAGGAAGAATACCATGAGATCAAGAGGAACGACCATCAAAAGAAGTCAACATGGTCGGAGACTGAGAAAGGGTCAGAGAGCCGAGATATTTCCAACAGATTAGGGACATCACACATGTTGCAACACCTTCATCAACAACAGTACGCTTTATGGTATACTTCGGGTAACCCACGTGGATTTGGAATGCCATAAGGTAATACAAGAGAGGCCTCACATCTGTGACGTAAAACTTGATAACTTTCAAGCAACAAGGATCTAGAGCCCCTAATGCACATAACAAGGCATTCCTCTTTGAAGGACACATCTAGAGTACCTCCAGAGCCGACATTGCACAAGGGGTTTGACCCGTCACCTAGGTGCTCAACAATAGAGTAATTTTGGGTGGCTCTAGCATTAGGATTGTGGGTAGAGAGCTTGAGTACTCCTTTCGGATTACAAGGTGGGGGCTCTAGTTTTTCTATCTGTAAGGGTATCTCCAGAGGAGGGGGACATTCTAGGTCATGTACATTCTGCGGAGAACTGTAATCGCGAGACCGAGTGACTACATTAACCTCATATTTAACCATATTGATGCATAAACGATCACTGTCTTGCATCGGTGGGTTTTGACTCCCACTCGCCACATTTTAGGAATTTGAGGAGCTCGAGGCCATGTGCTAGTTATGTGGAAATGGATTAGTCATCATGACGAGTGGTAGAGATAAAATCCTCGCAGATTCTACAAGTTTGTGGCATAAATGGGGAAGGTGATCATCTATACAAATATTACAGGGAAACTTCACCTTTCGCCTTTCTGTCTTTCCCTCACCAACATTATTATTGATAATCTCATTATCACCATTTTCCTTGGGTTTATTATTATTTTTCCCACCCTTATGATTATTATTACGTCCTTTCTTATTATTCCTGCCTAGTTGTTGGTTACCATTTGGGGTGGTCGGCGATTTCACAGAATGTACATCCATCGACTGAGTGGGATTGGAGGACGTAGATGAATTTGGCCCTCCTACAGAATGGTTTAGAGACAACTCTTTCAAATGGCTTGTCACCGAGTCTGTGGATTTCACATTGGCGGAGCCCACAATGACATCGGCATGAGGCCCGAGATTTTGTCTAGGGTCATAGTTTGACCTTGTTCTGTTTGGAAGAATCTCGTATAGCATTCCAGACTGATCATATATAAGATATAACTGTTTGGATTTGAAAACATCTTATTTCTCAGATGTAACCCCAGATGTAGAAACATCCTTCGAAATATAAGGTTGTAGAGACATAAGGAACCACTCTAGTAGGAATTTCGGGGGTATGCAGGTCTTGATCAACCTCTTCCATCTACGCCACTCCTAGATGTGATATGAGATAAGAGTGGCTTTGTCCTAGTGTAAGGTCAACATAAGTTCTAATCTGACATCACAACAAACTGATAATTGGAACTGGTTGAGGAAGAATAAGACCATTTGACTAAAGGCTTTGTATTCCCCCTAGGTAGCTTGATATACCACTTCGTGGAAACCCCCGTGAGGGTGCATTGAAACAATATTAACCGAATAGAATCATCATTAAGGGAATTTGAAGAGAACCAAAGGTGAAAAGTAGTAACGTGATCACCAAGATCTTCACCATTATTTCCTTCAAATTTTGGAATATCTGAAGGAAGCTTGGTGGGAACGAGGGGCCATGTCGGATCATGACAAACAAAATCATTCATTAAATTAGACAAGTCTAGCAGATTGAGCATGACCAGGAAAGGGAGATGGGGTTGCGACATATGGCCCCAAGATCCTTGGAAAGATTGTGGTTGGGGAATCGCAGCCCATCCAGGGTTTCGGTAAACACCAAGGCCCTATCTGGGATTATAATACCCTACTCTGAAATGATTCATAAGGGGTTGGTTGGGCACAAGTGGTGATATCTGTGGAGAAGCTAGTCTAGCTCCACGATGAATCAATACTCGAGATATAAAGAATAAAATCCTAAGGCCAACTAGTAATCAAAGAGAACACCGAAAATAATCAAACGGCCAAAATACACACAAACAAGATAAAGTGGCTAAAAGGGGCCTCCCTCTCTAAAGTAGGTATGCCTCGCCCAAGAGGGGCCTGAGACACCTCTGTTGAAGACCATAGGTATCAAAATCAGTTATAAGGGCCCTCCTGGGCTTAAAAAATAGTTGTTTAGATCCCCCCTAGAGAGGTAATCCTCCATAAAGGCTGTGTGTTGTTCGACCCTTATCTGACCCAGGGTACCTGTAGAATAACCCCTGCAAGTAACCTATGTGGTACCTAAGTCAAGAAACTAAACAACCATGATATAATCGATGCACATGATAATAGTCATAAGCCAGTTCCACCATATGGGAAGGGTAACACATCTGAAAACCTTGAAAGCACCACCTCTCACAGAAGTAAGGGTACTAGTAAGATCCCCATATATGAATAGATCCCCAGAAATATTTATGGTGCTAGGAAGGTATCAGGGGGATATCCCTTCAACCAACCTCACACAACCTCATGATTAACTCTGATGTAAGAAGAGACTCTTGATATTACCGATTATACAATGGATTTCTCCACTTCCTTAGTCAGACACATATGTTGATTTAATAGCCTTGGAGAAGTTTACTCACAAAATCCTATTCCAAGGCTCTAAATCCTAAGCTAGTTTGTGCACCCTAGAAAAATAAAATTGTTACTAATCAATTTTAAATTATAGAGTTACTTTTAGTGGCCTTGCTTACTCAAAAAGGCGCGGATGTGAAACTAGTGATGTTATGACTCAGTAAGTAAAATAAATGAATATGAATACAATGCAAATTCCTAACTTCAATTCTCAATAAATGATATGTTTTTCAAAATGAAACTCTCAATTCAGTTCTGCAATTCTAAATAAAATGCAATCTTTCTTTACATGTAC
Organism: Picea mariana; assembly: GCA_032191745.1. NCBI lineage: Eukaryota > Viridiplantae > Streptophyta > Pinopsida > Pinales > Pinaceae > Picea > Picea mariana. The sequence continues at coordinate 43,918 of JASDQU010310188.1, forward strand.
TTATCAATGATAAGCACCTAGAAAATCAAATGCCATCAATGAAAAATGCCTAATATTTTTGTATTTTCAATATAAAAGAATGAAAATGCAAGGACTGAACAATAACTTGATATAAAGACTCTATTGTATGTAAACAAAGACAAATCAAGTAGGATATGAAGAATCAAAGACCCATCCCAAGACGCAAGGAAAATCAAATGAAAAGGATGATAAGAAAGGCACCGCCCAAAAATTCAACCAAAGAAAGGTTTCTTGTCATTCCATAGACACTTAACAGTCATAACAGAGACCCAAGAAGACTCAACAATCATCAAAACTTACCCAGCAACCATCAAACCCAACAACCAAGCAACAAAGGGTGATGTACATGAATTTTCAAGGGAAAAGTGTGTATATACACCTCTTGCAAAAGGACAACACGCGTATGTACATGACTGTCAAGAAAAAACCCGCTTATATGTGTCAAAACATAGCTAGGCTAAGGAGAAGGCTAAGAAACACAGACTCAGAATGAACAGAGGCTGTCAAGGAGTCATACGACAAGAAACTCAATATAAACGAGAGCAATCCAAGGAGAAAAAACACTCCAAACCCCGAAAAAGAAGATTTTATCCCCAGTGGAGTCATCAATTCTGTTACGAGGAAAATCTCTCTATGGCTAGGGGTAAAACACAATAGACGAAAATGACTGCAAATTCAACTCTAATCTCAGGTATGCTATTTAAAAAAATATGCTAGCAAGACAAGATAAAAGGCCTAACTCGTCTAGATGTTCGATGAATTCCACCATTGAGCACTTGATTCAAAGAAATACACTTGCAACTTGTCCTCAACAACCAAGAAACACAAGCATATGGTAATAATATATAATGTTAGCACATTCAATAGCATAATCCATCAACATTCATAAAAAATATGCCCATGGAATAAAAATTCAAATGTTTGCAAGACATTAATTGGATGAGAAAATAGTATTTCTATTAAAATGTAATCAGCAGAATTGAATGAATTACAAACTTCCATGTCGACACAGTTCAGAACCGAGAAACTAAGTCCCTTCCATATGGGCCTCCACCACTTCAATCTTCCACCAAAGTCAAGCTCATATAAGAGAGACAATGAGGTTCTCAATCATGTAGGGAAGAGCTTGGTGGTTGAACAATGTCTTCAGACTTAAAAGGACAAAGGGATGCAGACTCAATATGAAGTGAATAATTTCTCTAGAGTAAATTTGCTCTCAAAGTTGAATTCTTCTTCTCTTTTCCATAGCTTGGATTTGGCCCATTTATAGCCTTCAAGTGGAATAGAAGGGCCAATTCAGAATGTTTCTAGCATATGGAAGACCAAGGATCATGGATCTCTTGACGTGACATGGAAACCCAACACCATTTTTTAATTTTGGGCACAAATCCAAATGTACACGGGTTGTAGTGGTGCAACCTGCGTATACACATGTTGTACTATAGGTAGGGCACGCATATGTGGAAAAATAATATTTTTAGCTCTGGGATTTGCAAAAAGAGACTTCAATTCTGCATAGGGAAATGGAAAAAATTCCTTCTGTGCAAGTTTTCATAGGGTGAGGAAAATCTTGCTATAACATACTTTGCATGCACCTCCAGTGCAACATGCATATACTCTTGTGCTTCCATAAGTTTCAGACATCATAGATGATTCCATACACTCAGATTTTGTACATGGAATCAAGAAGGTAGTACATCCAGATAAGAAGCCAGTGTTGAAGCTTCAAGAGATGCCTAAGAAGGCACAATTCACACTTTAGGAAGCGGGTATCCTTGCAGGGAATCCATTGGAGTAGAGGAGGACTCGATCTCATCATGAGGAGCCTTATCATGTACTTTCAGCTTCAAAACCTGTGATGCCCATGCATTGATATATGGTTCAATATAGTAATCCGTAGACCTACAATAAGGCTATGGGAAATCCATTATGGAAAGAAACCATGTAGAAGCAGTATGGATCACTCCTAAAGAATCGAACTTGGAATCTATTTCCACTTCCACCATAAAGGAATATTTTCAGGTGTAGATGGGTCCACAAGATCAAGAGGTACAAGGCCTAACAGGTTTCCAAAGGACTTTATCATATCCATAGATATTTCTACATCTTCACAAATACTTTTAGTGAGCAGAGGTTTTAGAATTTGCGGGATCATCTTGCAGTGAAGAACACAGTTGCATAGCAGCTGTCATTTTCTTATTTTGATGGATTTCCTTTTGAAGGGGGTTTTGTTCCCATGTTGTTTTCACTCTTTCCTCATTTTTATTCAGTGTTCATTAGTTTCATTGTACATAAGTACCTAATATGGCATGGTAGTCAGGAATATTTTTTACTCCATAGTGATGCTCGGGGGGGTATTGGAGAAATTTCTATTTTCAGCACACTAGTTTAGTGGGAGTTAACTGACTAGTTCTATTTTAGAATTTCTATTTTATATCATCGCTATTATTATATTATATTTTTTACTCCATAGTGATGCTCGGGGGGGTATTGGAGAAATTTCTATTTTCAGCACACTAGTTCAGTGGGAGTTAACTGACTAGTTCTATTTTAGAATTTCTATTTTATATCATCGCTATTTTAGAATTTCTATTTTATATCATTGCTATCATGCATGCATTTTGTTATTATGGAATTATATGTCCTATATATGAGTTTATTCCACTCATTCATTGTATAATATTGATCATCATCTATGTATCAATCATCATCTCATTGGAGTAGTGTGAATATATTTTCTCATTCTTCCATATTGAATCTCTCTTCCTTTCTTGATAAGATTTGTTTTTACTTTCTTTATCTAGATCTCCTGTGCATGTTTCAATGAAACATTGAAAAAATCAAACAAATAATCATACATGTAACCTGTATATGACTTGCTCTATCAGATATTAGAAAAATACACCAACATGGGCATCAACAATCTAGAACAAGCATTCTTTCTTCACTTCTATATTTTCCTCATGGGACAAAGAATTCCTGTCATGTTGGGCCTCATGTGACAAACACTATGTAACCCATGGGGTGGCCTCGTATGACACTCTAACATTGACCCGCAAGGGCCTTCTTAATTAGGGTTACATAAAAAACCTAGCTCTCTACATCTCCAAAACTTTCTCTCTTCCTTCACACTTTCTCCGTTGCCTCAGACTCGACCTTAGATTCACCAATAGACAAAAATATTCTCATAATATAGATATTCAATGAATTTCTGTATGTACCAAAATGAATGTCTCATGATGTGAATTTATACTTTTTCAACCAACACCTTTTCCTCACTTTAGGGTCGACCTGTACTGTCTTGTTATAACAACTTTACCCTTTAATTAATTCACTTGTAACCAACTAGGGGCTTCTTAACCATTCTTTGGGGCTTCTAACTTCACAAGGCCATAACTCCTCAACCATGAGGAACCACATGGCATACCACCTATCATCGGAAATGACATGACGAGTACTATCCATCTATGAATGTGTTACCCGCATTTATACTATCCTTCATGTCCATTTTCCTCAATTAACTTCAGATTCCATATCCACACTTTTGGGGCTCCTTGTAGACCTCTTCAAATGTACCCATCATATCTACTGACATCAACCACTCTTGTTGACATCAATGAAAAATATCTCACCATAAATATCAACCATATATTTTAGSGCTTCYGAAGTTCTCCAAGGGTTGASATCAATGAGAACCAACTATCCAACATTATACCTTTACACAAATCCTTCATCCTTTCATTGGATTTATTGTTTCTATCCCATTTCCACATAATKAAAGTTACTAACTTTTGTGTTSTAGGTATCTAGCTTATTTCAACATGATCYTACACAACTAGATCTCATCTATAGGTATGTYCATGTATCACTCTTTTACCCTTACTCTCATACCCATTTTTTTTTACATTCACTAATGGTTTGGTAGTCTAATTTTTATTATTATCATTATTCTTGTAACATACCCAACCCATACCARGGTYACATCACTACTAAAATSASTCAATTAAAATTTYTGATGCTARATCTAAATGYGGAAAATAAAACACAACATGAAATTCAAGTTYGTTTAGTTGTCCATASTCAATAAAAACGTAAATATAATTAYTCTTACTATGCATAGTAGAAACTAAATACATAGAACAACATTCAACCACATAARCATGGATTTAAGTGCATCATTATTCTCATCGGAAGCAATAAAAATCAAATATATTTTAGAGTGAATTGCACAATGAATCTATCAACATTATACATGCATAAACACAACAAATAACAACACTTATCTTATAAAATGTGCAACCCGTTGCAGAGGAAGAATGTTCCTCCCAACCATAGCCTTGTTTTTCTAGTTCTCAACAAGAAGACACCCCCAAGTTGTGGCTTTGAATCACACAAGAGACAATGGACCCTAAGGCTAGCTAATGTTCCCCTATCATAGTCAAAACTCACAACTAATTCTGGTCCACCAATTTCCTTCCCCTCAACCTCCACAACCCAAGGGATGGAATCCCTCTTCAATACTTATAGTCCCTCATGCCTTTCCACTCACCTCTAGGGCTTCCAACACATGTTGGACATGAATTCTACTTGCTGGGACTTTAGGAATTTTACAACTACATTACAAATTCGCCCAACATCCAAAACAAATGCTTCTTTGAGGAATTTCAAAAATATCTCTACTCCTAGGAACAAAACATATTTCTACATGATATTTCATCTCCAAAAAACAACCAAACATTCCCACAACAACTATCTTCAAGCTTTCAACACTCAGAACTCCATTTTTGGCCTGAAAAATCCATGTAAAAAATGCTCTCCATGCAAAAACGTGAATGTTGTAATATACCATATATAAAAAGTATGCAGAACATAAATAAAATGCTAGAAATGGCATAATAACAACAATATAACTAGAAAAATCACCACAATAACACTGAAACGATATAAGAATAAGAACATAAATAACACTTTGATTCTGAAAGCAATGTTCACGAGCCTCTTCGAGGGGGAAACCTCCAGTTGAGCAGAGATCTATTACAATAATATCCAAGATAGGGTTCTCATACCCTCGACTCCTATTTATACTAAATATGTCTATCAAAAGAAGAAACTAGAGGAAGATCCTTCTAGAAGCAGAAGCTTCTATTAGGTCTTCTTACATTTGACTTATTCTATTTTATTGAAAGGCCTTATTAATATTGACCTTTATTGCATCCGAATATATTGTTCTACCTATGTGTGGGTTAGGACCCTAACATGTCTGCCCCCTTAAAATCAACCTTGTCCTCAAGGCTTGAGATGTGGAAATTGTTGTAGAATGGTAGTTGGTTCCCAAGTGGCATCTGCTGGAGTTGTATCTTTCCACTAGACTAACACTTCCTTCATGGTTCTATGACATAGGCAACGCTCACGCTAGTCCTAAACTGCTTGTGGCTATAGCCAAATGGATCCTTCATTGGCTAACTCAGGAAGATTGGTTTGAATTTGGCACTTAGTTCCGATCACCTTCTTTAAGCATGAAACATGAAAAATAGGATGTAGCTTAGAATGACTGGGCAAAGCTAACTAATAGGCCACTTGTCCCACATGCTTGAGAACTGTATAAGGACCATAAAATTTGGGCGCTAGCTTCTGACAATGCTCGGTCTTGAGGGAATGTTTCTTGTAAGTTTGCAGTCGAAGAAACACCTAATCCCCTTCTGCAAATTGACGTTTAGAGCGACCTTGATCTGCTTGTTTCTTCATGCGATTATGTGCCATGACCAAATTCGTTTTGAGGGTACATAGAATAGCCTCTCGAACTGTAAGCATTTGTTCAACTGCTTGAACCTTCGAGACACCAGGTAAGTATGAGACAACTGAAGGTGGCTTTTTTCCGTATACCACTTCAAAAGGAGCCATGCGTGTAGCTATGTGGTATGAAGTGTTGTGCCACCATTCAGCTAGGGGTAACCATTGAGCCCACTGATTTTTCTTTTCCAAGGAAAAACACCTCAAATATGTTTCCAAACACTTATTGACAACTTTTATTTGACCACCAGTATGGGGATGATAAGTTGTGCTGAGATGCAATTGAGTGCAGTGTAGCTTGAAAAGTTCTTGCCAAAAACTATTGGTGAAAGTTGGGTCGTGATCAGAAACAATATAATGTGGCATGCCATGAATCTTGAAGACATGATCCATGAAAAATTGAGCCACTATGGATGCTGTAAATTGGTGTTGAAGAGCACATAAATGAGCATACTTTGAAAGGCGATCAACAACCACCATGATGACTAATTTATTTCTCGATTTGGGTAAGCCTGTAGTAAAATCCATAGAGATATCCCTCCAAATAGTAGGTGGAATCGAAAGCGGTTGTGGTGTGCGCGGAGATTTGACTATTTCTCCCTTGTTACATTGACACACATCACATTCAACTAAAAAATTACAAATGTCTTGTTTCATGCCATCCCAGAAAAAAGAGTGTTTGACGCTGTCATAGGTTTTGGTAAACCCGGAGTGCCCAGTTGTGGGTGTAGAATGAAGCTCAGAAAGTACCGTGGATTTAAGTTTGGAATGTTTTCTTAAATACAAACAACCTTTGTATCGAAGCTCCTCATGGAGCCAAGAGTACTGTGGGGAAGATGGAGCATTGGACTGCAATTGTTGGATCAACTGTGAAATTTTGGGATCGTGCAGCCATTCCTGGCAGACAGTTTGGAGCTAATCTGGTACAATGAAGGAAAGAGAAAAAAGGGATTTTTCATCTTCATACTTTTGGGAAAGTGCATCCGCAACCACATTTTCTTTGCCTTTTTTGTAAATGATCTCATAATCATATCCAAAGAGCTTGGTCACCCATTTTTGTTGCTCCAGGGAGGAAATGCATTGTTCTAGAAAATACTTGAGGCTTTGATGGTCTTTCTTAATTTGGAAGTGTTGCCCCAATAGATAAAGGCACCATAGATCAACAACATGCATAATAGCTAACATTTCCTTTTCATAGATTGATTTGCCCAGATTTCTTTCAGACAATTTCTTGCTGGTAAAGGCCAAAGGCCGACCCTCTTGCATAAGTATAGCACCAATTCCTCTCCTTGAATCATCACATTCCAAGACAAAGGTATTTGTGAAATCAGGAAGGGCTAGGACTGGGGTGGTGCACATGGCCATCTTCAAGGTTTGAAAATCTTGAGTCGTGACTGAGGTCCAAGTGAAAGAGTTCTTTTTTAAGAGTGCAGTGAGAGGTGCTACAATTTTCCCATAATTCTTAACAAACTTGCGATAATAACCTGTTAAGCCTAGAAATCCATTCAATATTTTGAGAGTCTTTGGGTGAGGCCAGTATTGCATAGCTTCAATATTTTTAGGATCCACCCTGACGCCATCCTTGCCAACCAGATGACCCAAGTGCTCTACTTCTGAGGCGCCAAAGGCACATTTAGATTGTTTGAGGAAAAGTTGGTGCTGAGAGAGTAGATGGAGAACTCGATCCACATGGGCAAGATGGTTTGTCCAGGTTTTTCTATAGATGAGTATATCATCAAATAAAACTAAGAAAAAATGACGGAGAAAAGGACAAAAGACATGATTCATGAGGCTTTGGAAGGTGGAGGGGGCATCACACAAGCCAAAGGGCATGACCAAAAAATCATAGTGGCCCTCATGAGTTCTAAAGGAAGTCTTGGGAATGTCTGCCTCTTTCATACATATCTGGTAGTAGCCAGAACGAAGATTGATTTTAGTAAAGAAATGGGCACCACTCAATTCATACAAGAGGTCATCAATGATAGGGATGGGAAATTTGTCTTTAATGGTAAGTTTGTTTAGGGAACAAAAGTTAGGACACATTCTCCAAGAACCTTATTTATTTAGGACCATGACCAAAGGAGAAGAATAGGGGCTCGTACTAGGGCGGATAACACTTGTGTTAAAGAGTTCATATACCATTTTCTCAATTTCATATTTTGGGGAAAATGGGCGACGATACAGACAGATATTGGGAGGAAGGATTCCTGATACAAGGGGAATGAAATGATCATGAACACCACAGGAAGGAGGGAGTCCCTAGGGAGTGGAAAATACCACTTAATGTTTAGAAAGGATGGATTGGAGGTCTTGCGACACCAAGGGTGTCTCTGTTGCTTGTATGGCATGGAGTTCAGAAATAACATCAGAATGACCTTTTTTGAGCATCTTTTCCATGCGATGGGAACTAATGATCTCATGTGAACCAATGATGATGCCTTGGAACTTATATTGTTGTCCCTCCTGTTCGAATTGCATGGTTAATTCCTTAAAATCCATGAGAATGGGACCCAAAGTCCTTAGCCAATCTGCACCCAACACAATGTCACAACCGACCATGTCGATAGAAAACATATAATATTTGAGGTGGTAGTCACCAATTTGGAGATGCACATTTTCACAACAACCTCCACATTTCATGGAACCACCATTGGAAATCATGATTTGGAAATTATTGACGACATCGATGTAACAATGAGTTTCTTGGGAAATGCGGCGATGAATAAAATTATGGGTGCTTCCACTATCAACCATAATGATGACCTTCCTATGCTTGATGTAATCGATGAGCTTGAGGGTTTGGGGAGAAAAGAAGCCAGTGAAAGCATTTAGGGAAATGACTAGTTCTAATTCAGGAGGATCTGAGGGAGGGGTTATGTCAGTGGTTTCAAGTGACTCAGACAAAAGAGGAGTTTCAACATCCTCTTCTGAAATGTCCTCTGAGATGGCCATAAAAATATTTTGTTCCTTACACTTGTGGCCCGGAAAATATTTGTCATCACAATTTTAACAAAGGCCTTTGATTTGGCATTCAACCATTTCATCCCTGGTCAATTTTTGGATCTTTAGTGGAGCGAAGGGAGTAGTGGGATTTATTGTTTTAGTGCGAGGGATAAAGGAGGGTTTCTGGTTTTGAGAAGATACAACCTGTTGTGCTTCTTTATCTCTTTTAGTAGCCTCCACCCAACTATGAGGCTGAGCCATGAGGACATGGGCATGAATATCATCCTTGAGGGCACTAATAAAACACTCTCAGAAAAAGGCATCAGACATGCCCTCTGTCCAAAAATTCAGGTGCTCAAAAGAAGCTATAAAGTCTTCCATTGATATTGATTGTTTCAACTTTGTCAAATGGCCAAAATGGTTGGTGTCAGTGTCATAGTGTTCATAAATCTCTGCCACAAATTGTGTCCAAGCAATATACCCTTGACGAGAAGTTTTTCTCCATTGCCACCATTTCCAACATTCTTGATCTAGATGGAGAACACCATACCAAAGTTTGGCCAAGTCAAATGTAATGCCATATAAAGATAAATAATGTTCCATTTGGGTTACCCAACTAGTGGGATCCGAGCCATCAAATTTGGTCACATCCACCCACTTAAGGTGTAGGTCACGTTGAAAGTGATGGTGTTGAAAGTTAGAGGAATGTTTAGTTTAGTATCTGAAGGTGGGTCAGATAAAAGGTTATCTGTAGGGATATGCATCTTGGTGTAGAGAATCGAAATGAAAGATTCAATATGGGTAGTCACTTCCTATTTGATTTCCTCCATTGAGGACTGCATGGATGTATTGAGGGCGACAACATTGGCACTGAGTTGTTTCACTTCTTGTTGGGTCTCAGTGAAATTAGATTGCAAGGTATTGAAGTGAGCTTCCAGGTCTTGGCTACAGGTATGGGCCATGATGATGAGGAAACCAAAATGGGGTGGGTGGGGTCAAAAATTTTGCTAAAAAATGATATGTATGAATGTGATAAGGGTGAAGAGATGAATCCAATGGAATAGGTCTCAAATAATGGTGCAAAATTTTCCAGACTTTTTTTTTTTTTTTTACACTTGCGGAGTTATACTCTGGCATGAAGAATAATGCAGTAATGAAATGCCCAAATGCTTAACCCAGAAGAAATGTGTAGTTATTTGGCAACCCTAACACAGTTGTGAGGCAAGAGATCTTGTCTGTTTTAATTTGTTAATGTTTCTATCCCCAAGGGTTAGGTATTCAAGGGTTCTACAGACAAGGGTTTTCCCTATGCTATAGCTCTTTGATATACGTGTGGGGTCCAATAGTAGTACTCGGCCCCATATCTTAGAGCACTAACTAAGGAGGATAGACCGTACCCTTAGTCGTACTACCCAACTACCTAGGTACTAGAGAGTATCTTCTCGAGTGTTGTTCTCGATGGCACTATAGAAGTTAGGTGACCTATCGGTTTATCTAAAGAGGGCTTCAGGTAATATAGGTCGATTTGTACACATATGTTGTCTGATGCGCTACAACTCGAAGGGGTACCAACAGGGGTTACAAGGGTGTCCAACAAATGTGTGCTTAAGTACCACTTTTATTTATTGTTTGTATGAATCCCTCAACCATTGGTTTATGTGCGTAACAATAGATATATGTGGCTTAAAGACGTCAGAATACGTCTCTACCCTGAAAACAAATTTAACCCACACTTTCTGCTCAGGAAAGTTCTCTGATACCACTTGTAATATACCAGATATAAAAAGTATGCAAAACAAAAATAAAATTCTAGAAATGGAAGAATAACAACAATATAACCAGAAGAATCACCACATTAGCACTGAAATGATATAAGAATAACAACATAAATAGCACTTTGATTCTGAAAGCAATGTTCATGGGCCTCTTCGAGGGGGCAAAATCCAGTTGAACATAGCTCTATTACAATAATATCCAAGCTACGGTTCTCATACCCTCAACTCCTATTTATACTAAATATGTCTATCAAAAGAAGCATCTAGAGGAAGATCCTTCTAGAAGAGGAAGCTTCTATTAGGTCTTCTTACATTTGAATTATTCTATTTTATTGAAAGGCCTTACTAATATTGACCTTTATTACATCCGAATATATTGTTCTACCTATGTGTGGGTTAGGACCCTAACAAATGCATAATTCTGGTCTCTTACCCATACAAATTTCCTCTCTTTATTTTGTTTTCTTGACTTGCACTCTTCCTCAATATGATTGTACACATCCCCCATGCTCTCGATAACTATGGGAAGTGACTCTCACACTAACCCTGTTACATGAATTCAATGATTGGGCTCTATAATACTAAAAAATTAATGGAAGGTTCATGGTAAGGATAATTTAGAAGGACATAATAAATGGGTTTTGATTTAATAACTATGTATAAAATCTCCCCCTTGGACCCCTTCCATCTATTATGCATACTTATCCCCCAAATATTTGTCCATCTCCATCTGCAACTAACAATACATTTTATTCATTATATTCAATTTACATCATTTACATATTACGTT